>RJWJ010003306.1:0-88240 GCA_004363605.1 Indri indri
GGGCAGGTAGGTTTGAAGAGGAAGTGGGAGAGCATTCTTTCCTGAGTGGATGTAAATACAGTTGCAGAGTAAATGGTATGAAAAAATAGCAAAGTCACCCAGTTTTCAGGATATAGTGGTAAAAACCTTTGGTTAAAGTGCAGGGTACAAATAGATTTGTGTTTAAATGATATGGAAGTCAAAATGCTGGAACAGACAGATTTATTCACTAGCCAGGGTATTTGCAATTGATACTATGGAGAAAAAAAGGATTTACTTTTAAGCAAGTAAATGACACAGTGAAAGACTATGCATCACTTAGGACTCCTTTGATAGTAAGTGTCAGAGAACCAAACTAAAACTAACCAAAGAAAGCAGGGGTTTGTACTGTTATACATCGCTGAAAAGTTCTGAAGTAAATATGGCTTTAGGAATATCGTGGGACACAGGTGATTTAATTTGTTTTATCCTTTTCTTGACTCTGTTTTTATTCTCAGGCTCCATGATACTTTCCTTCAGGTTTAAGCTCACATACTTATAGGACTAAGTCCAATAGGAAAGAGAGGGAAACTTCTATTTGCTTCTTCATAAAGTTACTGTATTCTATGCTTAGAACTTCTAGGGTTACAAGCTCATCTCTGAGCCAATCACTGTGGCTAAAAGGATGAAATTATATAGATTTACTAGGAGTAGATTACAAACCTATTCTTGAACCATACCTCCTGTGAATAAAGAATACAATAATTCAATATTATGACTGAGCAGGCATAGAACTTATGTACCATCACCTGCATGCACATAGAATGAGGATTGAAGAAGGTTTATTTCCCAGAACAAACGTGTTGTACTGGGACCATGAGTGGAAGGAGAATGCAATGTGGATTTTTGGTACCAAAACCAGCCCAAACGTTTCGAGCTTTATATGTGAATTTGAATGGAAAACGTGATATTAATATGCAAAATTTTTCAAGGATGACTTTAGAACTTAGCGAGTGATTGTCTATTAGTTTTTCTAATAGTAGATCAAGTTGCCAATTTTTTTCAAGTTGCAGCACTCTTAATTTCTTAGTTATTTTTGCATGACACTGCTTCACCAAAATAAATACATAAGAGATCCATTTAATAAATATTTAGGTCTGACAGATAATGAGGTTGGGTTTCACTCAAAAAATGTAAAATAGCCCATGAGAGTTCCTTATTCGGGAAACCATGGCTATAGCCATTGACTTACAAAAATGTGTTATTACTTCCTAAGATTGATTAGGAAATAGAAAAATAGATAACATAAGAGTCTTACAGCTACTAGTTCAGTAACATTGTATATAAAAGACTATCACAGCCACTCATACAAAGCTTGAGTTAGGTGATTGGTGTTTACCATTTTGTCCAAGTTTTTGCTAGTTTGAGTTCTGGATAATGGAGTATGATTAGGAAAGAAAATGACAAAACTAATTTTTGATATAAATCATTTGTTGCCCAGGTTGGGGGGCAATGGTACAATCAGAGCTCACCGCACCCTTAAACTGGGTTCAAGTGATCTTTCTGGCTCAGCTTCCGGAGTAGCTGGGACTACAGGCCCACGCCACAAAGCCCAGCTAATTGTTTTTTTATTTTTTCTAAAGATACGGTCTCACCATGTTACCCAGGCTTGTCTTGAACTCCTGGGCTCAAGGGATCCTCCTGCCTCAGCCTCCCAAAGTGCTGGGATTACAGGTGTGAGCCATCATGCCTGGCCGATTTTTTGTTTCTGATTCACTCTCCTGAAGGATTCTCTGTAGACTTTCTGGAATGTGCAATACTGAAAATCAAGTAATATGAACACTATTTATTCTAGATCTTCTTCTCCCCTCTAAGACCATAGGAACTAATCCTTTCAGAGGAGATAATCTCATCTGGACCTCTTTCTCTGTTGCCCATCTCTTAGGATAGTGCCACACTTAATTGTATAGTAGACCTCAAAATAGTGTTCTATTTTAATAAGCCAATGTGGTGTACACTCCCTTCTAAAGGTAATATAAGTATCAACATGCATGTACACATAATCTCCTTTTTAAATGCTTTGAATTTAACATATTCCATATTTAGCATAAATAAAATAGTTTATAATAATAGAAAGACATTTTAGAACTTTTTTTTCATTTTTGACTTTCTTTGAACACATGGAACATTGGTTTTTCACTTTGGGTTCTTTATGGTTTCATTATTTGAACTTTATATTTGACTCATTGTAGAAAATCTGTGAATAGGTTAGTATATTTAAGATATGTCTGAGCATCTTCTTTCAATCATTTATTCCAGAAACTTTATTCTTACTTACTGTATGCCTTGCGTAGCATGTGTGGTTTTCAATTAGACTGTATGTTGCAATCACTTGCAGATTTAATCAAGCCTAACTTTTAATCAAGCCTCATTCCAGACAGAATAACTGGGGTTTTGAACCAAGGAATGGGTATTTTTCAAAAGATTTCCGAGTTATTTTAATTCACCTTTAAGGTTGAGAAGGATTGATCTAATGCAAAGACTACTTTTTTAAGTTAAATGTATTCCTTGAGTTAGCAGCTATTTCTGATCTTGAGAAAATGAGAATTGTATAGTTATGATGTCTGTTCTTTTTGAGTCCAAATGCTTGACAATTAAAAGTATTACGAAAATCATACAACTTGTGACTGAGAAATGCAAATGTGTTTCCCCAAACTTAAAGCACAAGCATCATAGTATTCCAAAGTGAACAAGAAAATTCTGGAGATTATAGAATTTGATATTCCTTTTCTCCCTTTGCAGCTGCCTGCTAGACTAATCCATATTATTTATTCACAGGATGAAAACGATGTTTTTAATCATTTTCCACAGATGTGAATGATTGATATAAAAAAAGACACTCTGGCTTACAGAGCGTTGCTAGGAAACATAGTTTGAGGATAAAATCCACAGAGAGATCTCCTATCTCCCATTCTATAATAAAAAAGTTTGCTGGTAGCATGTCCTGATTAAAAAAGTGGAAAAATAATCTATTACCTCTGTATTTAGAGGGAATTTGTTATAGGCCACTTAAACGGCTTCATTTGGAAATAGTTTTGTTTTATAGATGTGCACTAAAACTTCCAGGAACTTTTTATATTTTTGTAAGGATAAAATTTCAAGTATGTAATAAGATTTTGTCAAAATAATTACTTTTAAGAGAAATGCACATAAGCACAATCATTAACCTGTCTTAATTTTTGCCTTAATAATAATTTTCTATTAAAGTAATATATTCTTTATCATAGGAAAATCTGGGTATACAGGAAATATAAAAAAAAATAGTAAAAATCCACCATAATACCACCATACAGAAATAACCATATATTGATGTTATTTCTTTATGCCTTATTTATTCTAAATACTCAGAATATGTCAACTAATGGTTTTTAAAGTTTTTGTTTTCTTTGCGTGTTCTGAGAGTCCTTGTCTTTTAGCAGGTAAATTAGTTTCATCCTCTTATATTTATTGTGATTTCTTATGTACCTTTATGTATTTCTAAAATACGATTTTATGTTTTTTTACTGCCCATACTTTTTTTTCTTTTTTTCTTCTTTCCCACCTTTTATTTGATTGAGTCTTTTATATACCTTATATTTTTAAGGTCATAATATATGATATTTAGTTCTGCTTTTCCACATAATATAGTATAATCTTTTTCTGATTATGATTATTATAAAGCATTTGTAAGTATTCTTTTAAGGCCTCCCTAATATTTCATCATATTGCTTTATTATTAATATAATATAAATAAATAAAATTATTTCATTAGAATAGATTTCTCTATGGGGAATTGCTATATCAAACTGTCTAAACTCTTTTAAGACCCTTATCCATAGTACTAAATCATTTTCTCAAAACATTGTCTTAGTCACTACATATAGCAATATAGAAAAATACCAATCATTGTATCTGTATCAACATTAAGTATTATTAATTTTAATACTGTACAAATTTTATGAAATAAAATGTATATGTAGCATTTTATAAGTTGCATTTTGATTCATTCACTAGTCATTCACATTTATTTATTCATATAAGTCTCTAATCATGTCCTTCAACCACTTATCTGTTATTACTATTATAGCCTTCCATATCTTTAGCTATAAGTTCCTTATGGCTATGTCTGTAATCTTTGTGAAGCTTTTCCCTAATTTACATTTTGCCTTTAAAATTCATTCATAATTTTTATATATGCGACTTAAAATTTTTTTTTTTTTGTATTTTCTCCTATTCGGGGACTTGGTGTATTTATTTCTTTTTTAAAAATTAGTTGTTTTAAGTTGGTTTGATTCTTATATTTCAACCTTTAATTCATCTGAGTTTATATTGATGTATAAAGTGAGATTAGAGTATTTATTGATTTTTTTTTTAGTTAGCTGTCTAATCATGTCAGTGCCCTTCTTTAAATCATATTTCCTATTTTTACCTGTTAGTACTTTCACAAATGAAGGATATAAGTGTTGCCGCCTAACCTGGTTGTATTGCCTGCTGCACAGAGAAAAGCCAATACACTGAGACAGTTGGGATGGCAACGGAGAAAGGGTTTAATTCTGCAGACTGCTAAGCAGGCAGACGGAGGAATTTCTCAAATCCGCCTCCCTGAGAATTTGGGAGGCAGGGTTTTTAAAGAAAGTTTGGTGGGCAAAGGATTAGGTAATCTTCTTACATCTAGTCAATTCCTGGGTTAGGGTCACAATTCTAGTTGAGTCAGTTTCTTGCTATGGGTCACCAGTCCGGGTGGGTCAGCCGATACACTGGAATGTGGCACCTGGAAGATATCTCAGACACTACCTTTAGGTTTAGAAAAGGCAGTGTTATCTACAGAGAAAGAATCTTTATGACCACCAGCTATGTGACCCAAGAGTAGCAATTATAGAGAGGCAAACAAAGGGACAGTGGCAGATTATTATCATTATGTTTAGTTAGGCCTGTGCTTTCTCGAAGTTTAGGCCCTAACCACAGTTCTTGTCTTGCAACCCTTTATTAATTTGTAAATGGTGGTTTCATAAGTAGTATAAATGTAAGCCTGGATTCAAATCTCAATTCCACCACTTACTAGCGCCACAATCACTGTGATCTTGGGCAAATTGCTTAACCTACATGCCTCATTTGTGTCATCTATAAAATGAACACAAAGAACCTGTATCATAGGTGAGGGAAAAGTGAGATAATATATATAAGGTGTATGGCACATAGTAAATGATCAGGAAATGTTAGCTCTTATCTGTTGGTTCTTCAAAGAACATCACACTTATTTATGGAGTTTTATATTATGGTTTTCTGTTTTGTGGGATTATAACTTATTTTATTAGCCTTGAAGACTCTAGAGCTGAACTGCTTAGTTGTGAATCCAAACATTCCAACTGATTAACTGTGTGATCATGGGTAAATTACTTCACATCTTTGCATTTTAATTTCTCTATCTGTAAAATGGAGATATTTATAGCATTTACCTCAGAATTATTTTGTGGGGACTAAATGAGGATTAAATATATTTAAAGTGGTTAGTGCTAAGTACTATGTTACATGAGCTGTAATTTGTTCCAAAATATTCTTAACGTTCTATTCACCCCTGTTTCTTCTGTAATGAAATTGAGACTTATTCTGTCAAGTTTAGAGAAACTCCATTTGTACTTTGATTATAAGTACATCATTTTGGAAAAACTTAATAATATTAAGTCTTGTTTTGGAGAAATGATGTATTTCTCCAATTTTTTAACGCTTTTATAGATCTATCAATAAATATTTGTACCTTTTCGTTTCTTATACTGATCATTAAAAGTATTACTGGGTCATCAATTATGTGTTTGTTAATATTGTAAATAAGGGCTTTATTTTCTTTATTTATAAGTAGTTATTGTTAGTACACAAGAAAACTACCATTTAGTTTATATTTATCTTTTGCTCAGCCATTTTGCTGAACTCTCTTAATTCTACTCTTTTATTTAAATCCATTTTCTTTGCTATTCTGGTGTATAATCACACTATGCAAATAATAGTTTTGCCTCCTCTTTTCTAATTGTTTAAAATCTGATTTTTACTTCATTTTGATTTTTGTTTGCCTAAGCTTCCGGAGTAATGCTAAATTCATGTATGTAAGAAATATTCAACTGGTATTTTTCGTGTTCAGGTACTGTGGAAGGCACTTGGATAAACAAATAGATTGCATAGCCATGGGCCCTGTCCTTAAAGAACTTTAAAACTGGTCCTACAGTCTTAACATGGTATCATCTATCAAATGCTGTGTGTGAGTTGGCATTATTTAGGGGAGATGTTATGTAGTCTTCATTAGATTATTAAAAGAGTTTATGAGTATAAAAGGTTAAAAACCATTAATCCTAATTTAAAATGATATTAATAAATCATAGTCTTATTAATACCTGATTAATTTTGCTTTGTGATGATTTAAACGTTCATATTCTCTGTTACAGACTTTTTTTAAAATTTGAAAACAACTGTGATAATGCTATCAGTCTCTTTATAATGCATACCGTATATCTTTTTTAAATTACCCATATTCTCAAAAATAAGTTGCTAATTTTTCATAGAAAAATGTTAAAATAACCTACGCATTAAAAAAGGACTCTTTGTAGATATATTAATTGAAATTTTACAAAGTAATTTTTGAGTGTTAACCGGCAATATTGGAAACATAATTTAAGTCTATAATCACAGATTGGTCACCTGTGGTTTCTATACATAGGAATAAATTGGGGTATAGTTTCCAATCTTGTGGTTATTTGTTTTTAGACTCTAGATTATGACTTTAAAGAAATGTGGTTAACAAAGAAAAAACAAACAAATAGACTTGTGTTCGTTTTTCCTTTTGCCAATAGTTATTCTTTTCCAGGATTGCTGAAACAGAGGGGAAAGACAGAAAGCAGTTTGTCAAATAAAACTGCCTGATTGGTAGAGAAGAGAGCAAGCCTTCCCTGCAAGGATTGGTAGAGACACTATGGGAGAACTTTATCAGTTTAATAAACAGAGTGAGAGTCTCACAAGCTGGGTGGCTCTCCACAAACAAAACAAGGCTCAGAAGACAGCAAAGGGAAGAGATCACTTTCCTTGATTTAGCATCTGGGAAGAAAACATTCACAGGAGGGGCACTCATGTGGACAAAGAACAAAACCTTGCTTCCCCTCCAGCCACTGGGAACAAAACACCCATAACATCTTGCCAAAGGGTGTGCAGGCCTGTGCCAGCAGGGGTTTGCTCCATGAGGCCAGTCGATTGAAATCCCTTGAAAATATTTTGACTGCAGCTATAAAAAGTTAAAGCATTTGGAAAATTCCTTTTCAGGTTATTTTCTTGAGGGTTCAACCTACTGTTTTAGGAAACTCACTTGCCATCTGTACACTTGATGTATTTATAGTGCGAGGGAGATTCTTTAAAAGGTGAGTGAGAAGTAGCTGGGTGTATAATTAGAATCACTGCTTTTCATTAACTACATTTTAGCCATAACATGGAGAGGAAAAAGCAAAGGGGGATGTTTTGAGTGATTTGAAATAAAACAGAAGAAAATTACTAAAACAGCTTTAAAAGGTGGTGGTACATTTTAATTTGATTTTAAAAAAAGGAAAAGTCAGTTGGAATGTCATTACTTCTCTTTTTAGTCTCTGCAATTTACCCCTTCAAATATTATGTTCAAATATTAAGCAATTTTTTTTATGTCAGTGAAATAGTTATACCTCTGAAAGCATTTGCTAATTTATACATTCAGGGATTTAAAAAATGTTTATTAAGCGTTTCCTGTGTGATAGGCATTGTGGTTGGTCAAAGCCCCAGATCAATTGGGGAGTCAAGCATTGAGATTTGTTTAATCATAAAGGGCAATACTTGCCCCGAAAGAAAGGTACAAGTGGTATCAATCACAATGTGTCATTATAAGTATCAAAAAGATAATTCACAAAAAGAACTGACAGTGACCCTGGCAGAGTCTGACTGTCACACATATTCCAGTGATGAGAAGAATAGAGAAGCTGAGCATCATGCCAAGGAGGAAGATGTTAGGGTACAGGTGCCACCATTTAATATCACTGGCAAGTGGCTTAATCCTCTTAACCTCATTTTCTTGGTTTGTTAGTTGGAGTCAATTATAGTTACCTACAGGTTGTTGTGAAGGGGAAAGGTATATTTAAATCACCTGTCCAGTATGTGAAACAGTAGGTGTTCAATAAATGAGTAATTTCCTTTACTGGACTCTTAGCCATGAAATATTAATTCCTAATACTATACAGATATCATCAATTAAAAGCTAATACAGATACATCAGTGGTAAATTCTGAGAATAACATTAGATAGGGACTCTCTCTTAGGTCATTTGTAAGCTGAGTATGAGTATCGGCTTCTCCTGTGACTTCCCACTGAACTTTATTTCTCCTTATCATTTTTATTATTATTAATAGACTTTATATTTACAAGCAGTTTTAGGTTCAGAGCAAAACTGAAGAAAAAGTGTAGACAATTTCCATATACCCCCTACCACCTGCCCCTGTACACATAGCCTCCCCCACTATCAATATCCAATTGGTGTATTTATTACAATTGATGAACCTACTTTAACACATCAGCATCACTCAGAGTTTATAGTTGATAATAGGATTTACTCTTGCCATTGTATGTTCTATGGATTTGGACAAATTTATAATTAGAGTGTCATACAGAATAGTTTCACTGCCCTAAAAATCCTCTGTACTTTGCCTATGCATTCCCACTCCCACCCCCATCCCTGGCAACCACTTATCATTTTAGTGTCTCCATGGTGTTACCTTTTCCCAAATATCATATAGTCAGAATCATACAGTATGTAGCCTTTTCAGATTGGCTTCTTTCATTTAGTAATATGCATTTAAATTTTCTCCATGTATTTTCATGGCTTGATTGCTCATTTCTTCATAGTGCTAAATACTATTCCATTGCCTAGATATATCAGATGTTATTTCTACTACCCTACTAAAGGATATATTGGTTTGTTCCAAGTTTTGGCAATCGTAAATAAAGCTGATATAAACATACTTGTGCTGGTTTTTGTATGTACATAAATTTTCAACTCCTTTGGGTAAATACCAAGGAGTGTGATTGCTGGATTATATTGTAAGAGTATGTCTAGTTTGGAAGAAACTGCCAAACTGTCTTCCAAAGTGGCTTCACCATTTTGCATTCCTACCAGAAATGAATGAAAGTTCCTGTTGTTCTACATCCTTGCCAGCATTTGGTGTTGTTGGTATTTTGGAATTTTGCCATTCTAATAGGTATGTAGTGATATCTTATTACCATTTTAATTTTCAATGCCCTGGTGACATGTTGAACATCTCTTCATATGCTTACTTGCCATCTGCACATCTTCTTTGGTGAGATGTCTGTGTAGGTCTTGTAACCACTTTCTAGTTGGCTGATTGTTTTCTTATTTTTGAGTTTTAGCAGTTCTTTGTGTATTTTGGATAACAGTATTTTATCAGATATGTCTTTCACAAATGTTTGTCCCAGTCTATGGCTTGTGGTCTCACTGTCTTGACAGTGTCCTTCACAGAGCAGGAGTTTTAATTGTAATGAAGTCCTGCTTAGCAACTCTTTCTTTCATGGATCCTGCCTTTATTGTTATATCTAAAAAGTTATTTCCATACCCAAGGTCGTCTAGATTTTCTTCCGTGTTATCTTCTAATAGTTTTATAGTGTTGCATTTAAATTTAGCTCTGTGTTCCATTTTTTTTCTTTTTCTTTTTTTTTTATTTCTGCATATTATCAGGGTATAAATGTTTAGGTTGCATTGCCCTTGCACCCCTCTAATCAGAGCTTCAAGCGTGTCCATCCCCCAGATGGTGCGCATCGCGCTCATTATGTTTGTGTATACCCATTGTGATCCATTTTGAGTTAATTTTTGTGAAGAGTATTAGGTCTATTAGGTCTGTGAATAGATTTTTTTTTTTGACATGTGGATGTCCAGTTATTCTAGCACAATTTTTTGAAAAGACTATCTTTTTTCCATTATATTGCCTTTACTCCTTTGTTTGAAGATCAGTTGACTATATTTATGTGAGTCTGTTTCTGAGCTTGCTATTTTGTTCCATTTATCTATGTGTCTATTCTTGTGCCAATGCCATGGTATCTTGGTCACTCTAGCTTTACAGTCTTTATAACTTTAAATCTTGAAGTTGGGTAGTGTCAGTTCTCTGACTTTGTTCTTCTTCAATATTGTGTTGGCTATTCTGGGTCTTTTGTCTCTCTATATAAAGTTTAGAATCACTTTGTCAATATCTACAAAATAACTTGCTGGGATTTCGACTGGGATTGAGTTGAATCTATAGCTCAAGTTAGGAAGAACTGATACCTTGACAAAATCGAATTTTCCTCACTATGTTTTCATCTTTGCATTTTACTTATTTGTTCAATGAAAAAATAATTTGAACTCTTCCATGCTATAGCCATGTCTCAAGAGTCTATCCTCCTCCTTCAGCTTAGTTTTGGCCAAATAACCAGCTGGCCGATAAGGTTAAATAAACATCTACCACTGAGAATTTGCCTCGTGAGCCTGTCTGAAAGTGAAGGACGCATAGATTAGACGCAATTAGCAGAAGGTGGTAGGTAGAAAGGACATAACTACAGTGTAGATGAACTTTTCTTAAGTCCAAAATCTATGCTACTATGCACACTCCTAAAATGTTGCTCCGAAAGGATTATTTTTTAGTTTTATAAAATAATATGCCTGTTCCAGATGGGTCCAGAGAGTTTCTCATTCTCGGCAGAACTCTAAAACACAACTAAGTTGGAATTTTTTCTATGAAAGGCTATATTAGGTTACTGACACTTATGCAAATAAAAATATTAATTGCAGAAAACAAAATGGAATCATTCCCAAAGAAGGAAACACACTGTTGGAAATAGAAAACCATAATTAAACAATCGTTATTATTGGCATATCAAAAATAACACCTGATTTAGTTAAGATACTGTGCTTTAATGGGAATGCTAATCATTTTTCAGGACATAATCTATTCAATAACTGTATATGCAAAGCTTCTTAAGTGGAAATTTACTTCTGTGAGGGCAAGAAATTTGAAACCTGAAACTTTATAACTTTTCAGTTGACATGGCAGGGAGGCAATTTGCCAACAGCTGATTATATAATGTATATTAAAAGAAATATAAAGAGCCACACATGTGCTTTTGTTTCTGCTGGAGTGCTCAGAGTCAGAGAGGTTCAGTTCAGCAGAATATAAATCATTACAAATTCTCCTTCCAGAAATTCAGGACACATTAATAAAAATAAATGGAATAAACAAAAACATAATTGGATTGAAAACATAATGTGTCTACTGATAGAAAACTTACTTATTAAAATACCAAAAATATTAAGCAAGAACACCCTGGTTTAATGATTTTAGATATAGTTCAAATATAAAGAAAGAATGTATGTAGTCTCTCAGATAATTCAAGCAAAAATATTCCCTTTTGCCTAAAGTTTCCTGGTTAATTGCAAAACCTTCCTCTTTACCTTAACTGTGTAGATCGTTATATCATTCTGCATAGTCATGTAAGGAGTTTAATTTTCAAGTTAAATCAAAATCACATAAATTATCATGATAATTTAAAATTTAGGGAGAGAAATTTGGACATATTGAATTCATAACTGATAGTTTATTGAATAAGACTTTGGCCATAACAAATCGTATTTTATACGTTCAAAATTAGTTCACAAAAATAAGAGAGGACAAATTTCTGTGTTTTACAACCTCTAAGTTATAATATCTTCTTTATTCTAAGATACTAAAGCTATAATAGTGATATTTTCTAAATCATCAAAAGATCCAGAAAGGAATTTTTTAAATATATGTTTTACTTCAGCAGGAACTTTAGAATAAAAGCCAAAGATATTTCTTCTAAACTTGTAAAGAAAGTAAATAATAATCTGGCAAGAGAGCAAAGAGCTACCAGGCTCCTGTCGATAGATACAGCTGTCACTGCCTTTTCCCCTTATTTTATTTTTTCAGTTGGTGAGACAGCCATGACGGAGAAAAGTCATTTCCGATTTATATTTCCGCTGCTTCATTTTTCTTCCTCTCACTTATTCATTGCATACAGCAAATCAATTAGGAGGTTCTATTGGTTACTGACCAGATAACTTCCACATAGCTATTTCTTACTTATATCTCACCTCTAAATTGTGGTCTCATTTATTCAAATGTTTACTTGGTATCTCAGCTTGGAAATCTAATGGGAAACTCAAATCTAATATGTTCAAACCATCAACTCACTTTCCCACCAAAACTCTACCTCCCTTTGTTGAATAACAGCATCTTTCACTCCAATGGCCAACCTAAGCGATAAGCACTCATCCTGAATTCATCCCTTTCCCTCGCTACCACTCAATGTCTCTGCAGGTACTACCCAATCAGTGTTTCTCTCTCACTGGTTCATACCCTCCTTGAACCCAAGAACCATGTATTTGGATCTGTGGAATTTCTAGGACCTAGCACGGTATATATGATAGGCACTTAAATATTTTAAAGCAAACAAAATTGCCTGTATAACTGCTCCTACATTTGCTAATAAGCAAATTGTTGATTTTGCCATCCAAAATTATTGATTTTGCAAATTGTATTGGCAACTGCACTGCAATGGAGAAGTCATTAAAACTTGGAAGAGAAGTCCTATTGTATCTTTCCTCCCAATTGCCAAAATACAGAGAATATATACGCAAAGAGTGAACCCCAGTTTAAACTGTAGACTTTAGTTAATCAGAATATGTCAATATTAGCCCACCAGTTATAGCAAATACACCACGATAATGCAAAATGTTAATAATAGGAGAAACAATATAGGGGAGAAGGGGTATATGATAACTCTGTACTTTATGTTTAATTTTTATTTAAACCTAAAACTGCTCTAAAAATAAAATATAAAATAGGTCACAAGGAAAAAAAAAACATATTTCCCTCACTTTATGCCATTACATTGTCAAGACATCTGGAGACCCATTTTTCCCCCAGTTCCCAATGCCTTGTTTTTTAAAAGCTGACTTTTTATTGTGTAACTATCTATTTATGGGCAAAGTATATTTCATTTCCTTTCCCCTAAGTGAAAGGAGATAATATTTAATGCTGCTTTTATTAATACTGATGAGGAAGTCAATTCTACAAAATAAAAATATTTCTGAATGAATTTATTACAGCTGAGAGGGGAATGGGTTGGAAATTCACAATCTCATTCATAGAGAATTTGGTCTATATAAATTCAGTCTTGGCAGCTAGCCATTAGGAGCTTTTGAACTGGCATATCTTGAGAAATGTTCTAACTTTTTTGGTAGGATAAAGATGGGGAAAAGAGCATAATAGCATGATTTTTGTCTTTAATAAATTTCCCTTTAAAAGGGTTTTGAAAGTCTGGTCTCTAGATAATTCTGGAAATAGATTTCAAAGACTGCTACTCAGATTTCTGTTTTGTAGTGAGCTGAAGTTTTGTAAAGTGTCAGAACCGATAATCATTTACATGGAAGCCTCTATAGCAGTAAAGTCCAATTTTGTAGCACTTTTGCAAAAATGCTTTTTATGTATCATTTAATTTGGTATTCATAATCATCCTTGGAAAATTATAGAACAGATTTAACCCCTAAATAAATAACCACAATTTCAGAGAGTAAAAAAAAAAAATGCATGGAAATACCATCAACCCAATCGAATTAGTCCATTTTCTATTGCTTATAATAAAATATCTGAAACTGGGTAACTTATAAAGAAAAGGAATTTATTTCTTACAGTTATGGAGGCTGAAATGTTCAAGGTTGCGGGGCCGTATCTGATGAGGGCCTTTTTGCTGATGGGGACTCTGCAGGGTCCCGAGGCAGCAAGGGGCATCACGTGATGAGGGGCTTGAGTGTGCTCAGGTATTTGCTCAGGTCTCTCTTCCTCATCTTATAAAGTCAACAGTTCCACTCCCATGATAACCCATTAATCCATTAATCCATGAATGAATTAATTTAATAGTGATTCTTGTACTTCAGGAGTTCTAAATGAAGGCAATTGCATAGCCATTTTTAGGTGCTTTTCTTTCAATTATCAGCTTTCTTCTATGACACACCTAAATCTTCTGTTATTAAACACACACACACACATACACACACACACACACACACACGCACATTTATTGATCACATGCTCTGTGCAAAGTATTTAAGCCCCAGTAGAAATAGGAAGATATGTATAAGGCATGCTCTTTTTTCTTAGGGGATTACAATATAGTTATGGGTAAAGAGAAACTATTACAGCTGTCTTACGTACATTTTTTCATATACTTCCTACAAGTATGAATTATTATTCTCATTTTACCAATGTGTAAATAATGCCCAAAGCCACTCAGCTGTATGAAGTAGTTCTGACTGTACCCACAGTCTGTACGCTTCTCTCTCAATCTCACTGCCTTTTAATAATAAAAAATCTAAAATTCTATGAGCATATGAGGCCCAGATTTTTAAGGATAGTTTCATAATCAGATGTTCTGTTTTATTGATTATCTTCATAGGCCATCAAGATCTATCAGAAACACCAAATTTCGGCAAAGAAACTGCTTCTCCAAAATACTTTTTTTCTCAACCTCTAAAATTACCTTCAAATATTTTTTAATCCGGTGTCCCTGCATGTAGTTGGAGGTAGCCTGGCATTTAGAAAATAAGCAAGCACATAATAATAAGACACTAGTAAGTGGGTCAAACAATTGTTCTGAGACTTTAGACAAGGGAGAGGACCACAGAGGGGAAGGTTGTCTGAGGAGACCATTTCCTATAAAGATAAAGATTGATTGAGGTCTTGAATATAGTTGAGATTTTTATTTTCTCATCGATAAACTGAGCTTAATATTAAACAATAGTAGCTACATCAATGGTTCATGTAAAAATTAATCGAGTTAATACTTAAGCTTTTAAACCGGAGCCTGACTTACAAGTTGAGAGATGGAGTGTGGACATCTTAACTATTAAGCTAAAGACTTTGTAACTTATCTTTTTATTTCTATGGTGTAGCATGATGCCTCACACATAAAAAGTACTCAGTAGATATTTGTTGAATGTGTGATGAAATGATGGTGTATCATTGATAAATTTTAAGCCAGAGAGTACAAGAGAGTTGTATTTTCTGAAGTTCAAATTGAATTTTGTATTGTTTACTAAGCTTCAGAGATTTGGATACATGTTCTTTAAAATAATAAATGCACAGGCAAAATTTCCTCTTGGTAGCAGGAATCAAAAGGTAGATCCACGGGGTTTCCTCTAAAGCTTGTAGCTAACTAGACATTAAACTTCTGAAGTTTGAGACTTTGCCTCTGCTTCTATCACCAATGGGGGCTTGTATGAACTGTTTCACATAGTAGGTACTCAAGAACTATTTGTTGATTGATAAGACTTGGATTTGATATAAAAATACTTACTTACATTAAGGCAGAATAGTTAAAGATATTATCAATAGCTGTAGAATCCTTTTCCTTTCGACATCAGTTTTTTGCATAATCCACATCTCTTTCTGTAATTTCATATAACCGGAGGTATGTATTCACTCTCGCCCTATTGACAACTTAATTTATATTTGATAGAAATTTGAATAAAAAGGGACAAAACTCTCTGTACAGCCCAAGATCATGTGTTCTTGTAAATATGAAACCTCGATGCTCTGAGGGCATCAGATATAGGAGTCAGAAAGTTTCCCCGGTATCTGTTCTGGTAATGAAGCCTTCAAAAGGAACTGGAAGAACAGAGCCTTCATAAACCAAAGCACTTAGGATTAAATGCTGTGATGACATTTTCTTACAGAACTATTCAGCAGCAACTAACTGTGGAAGAAACCAAAAGTTCAACACATGGCATTTAAGGTGCCATAATTTGATGACACTTCTCTTCCCATTTATCTTTCTCAGATATTTCCATTTTCCATGAGTGTATGCTCTAGCCATGCTAGACTAGTCCATGTTCTCTGAATTTGACCTTTGTTTTCCTTGTGTTTTCATTATTGCTACTTCTTCTTGCTCTTGTGGATCTGTTTGTCAAATATAGGACAATGATTTGCTTTTAGTAATTGCTTAATAAATTTATCCAACAGATATTAATTGAGTATCTTCAATGTGTTAGGCATCATGTTAGGTAATGTAGAGTATAGAAAAAGGAATGAGACAATCTTTGCTGTTAAGGAGTTTATAATTTAGAAATTCCCTCCCTGAATATGTATCTTTGATTTATCAATATTTATGCTGCTACTACAAAATGTCTGGTAGAGACTTTGTAAATATATATAGAACACATTAATGAATAATTAAAAATGACCATCTATCTACCTTTATATGAACATTTTATTATATATCCTTTAAAGAAAATGAAACAAATTTCTTGGTCTTTGAAACAGCATGCGATACAAAGAGATGTCTAAATTGCACAAATGTTCATCGGGATCCTTTTATATGTGTTTCAAAAATAAATACTTGTTGAATTGTTTTAATTAAATTGAAGTGCATTTAAAATTAAATCCTCTGATGCTGCTTCTAGAAATAAAGGCCTAAATTATTTGGGTATGAATCACTCATTAGCTTTTGTACTGATACAATGACCTATAGTCAGTGACTCTTCCCTTTTATCTAAAACATAGAATGTCAAGGGTTACATCATGCTGTCTCAGAAAGAATGTGCTTTCTGTATGGCACATCTCTTAACCTGAACAGCAGCTAATAGGATTTACAAGATCATCAGCCTCCTTCTCCCCTCATGAGTAGTCTCTTGTCAGCTGAGACTAAGAAATTCTATGTACCTTTAGATTGGTGAGGTAGAATAAATGCCTGCTCTTTTACATGGAGGACATACAGATGCTGTGCAGTGTAGAGCAACCTCTAACATCATAATCCTTTGCAGCAGCATTAGGGAGAATGGCTTAGAGTGGAACCTTAGAAAGCAGAGTGACAGCAGCAACAAAGCCTTTTTATTAGATATGGCCATCTTCACAGAGGAATAAAGCCCTACAACAGGGATATTACAGCTCAGCAAGTCTTTAAAACTCCCACCATAGGTTGATTGAGCTCTTGGATCTGGCAGTTTCTTCACAGGTCTGTTCTTTTGTGGATATGTGCAAAAGGGAAAGAACTTTGAACATTATATCTTGCTGGCATGAGAATTTTTTTCTGCTGTCAAAAACTTATTAAATCCTACTTTGGCTTTTTAGATATGATTCACAGGAAAGGTATCACAGGGCATGTTTCTTTGTAATAGTCCAGCTATCTCGGATCAGTTTGAATTGCAGGTGAGTAACAAAAGAAGTTAAAAGTACGTTGTTAGGTAATTATAGTCCAATAAGAGAGCCTCATTTAAAAGTCAGAAACCTTCTAGGTATTAGTCAAAGCAATATATCAAAATGCCTTGTTCATTATGATATGACAAACTGAATCAGATGTAGAAATAGAGTATATTCATTTCTCACTTAGATCAAATGCCACACGAAGAATAGTACAGACAGAATTTTAAGAGGTAGGCTATTAAATGCTGTGCATCTTCTGATTTTTTATTTAATTTTTATTGTTTTGAGACAGGGTCTCACTTTGTCACCTGGTCTAGAGTGCAGTGACACTATTATAGCTCACTGCATTGAACTCCTGAGCTCAGGCAATCCTCCCACCTCAGCCTCCTGAGTAGCTGGGACTATAGGAGCATGCCACCACACATGGCTAATTTTTAAACATTTTTCATAGGGACAGAGTCTTGCCATGTTGCCCAGGCTGGTTTTGAACTCCTGGCCTCAAGCAATCCTTCTGCCTCTGCCTCCCAAACTGCTACGATTACAGGTGTGAGCCACTGCACCAGGCCATATTCTGATTTTTAGAGTGCATTGGCTGACAATGTTGTCTCAGAACATATTTGCATGCACAAATCTACCTGTACATTGTTCTATGTGATTGGTGGAAATACTCCAACCCTCACTTAACATGCTTACAACAATACTTGAACTTTAGTATGCTTACAAATTACCCAGGAAGCTTGATTAGCATGCAGATCTTGGGCTATTCCCTCTAATACCCTAATTATTCTTGAGAATTGCTCAGAAATCTATTTTACTAACAAGAACACCCAAAATGCTAGTAATGGAGTTGGCCCTTGGTACCACGTTTTGGGAAATGCTGCCTTAACATTATGAAAAATAAGTTAATCATTGAATATACAAATGCCCTTGCTCATGATCTATAGCACAGACAGATTTTTAAGTACGTTTTTTAAAAAAATGTATAATAAAAAATAGGGGATTTAAATTTATCTGGAATAGAAGGGTTCAAACCCTGGCTCTGTTGCTAGCTATGAGCCTTCGGGCAAGCCACACGATCCTTGTAACTCAGGCCATCTCTAGAAGTGGCTGCTGGGGGGGGGGGCGGAAATTTGAAGGCTTTTTGAAGATATGGATATTAATTAAGTGCTGACAGCACAGCCTACATTTTATAGAATAACTGATCACATTTTTAGATAATTGGATTTATATTTAAATTAATTACTCATTTATATTTAAATTGGTGTAATATGCAGAGGAACTTAAAAATAGTGGAACTCGATTTGTGATATTTATACAACATATTTTTCACAGGTTAATTTAAGCCCATGATGTCACACAGGACTATAACTGATACAGCCATGCTTATTCACTAGGATTTCAGGAAACCACCATTTTTAGGTGGTAGAATAAATAGAAAGTCCCACATAGATTTTGTCCCATATTTTAGGAGTGTGTGTTTGTATGGTTAAGGTATCTGACGAAATTTGAGAAATGCAGAAAGGCCTGACTGATCTCAAACTATCTCCCCCATGGAACTGATATGCCAACCCCACACAATTATTTTGCTTGATATTACAAAATTTGAGATGCTAATGGAAAAAGAAGGTAGTAATAATGAGCAAATTGAGCAATATGATTTCTTGATTATTAGCAATTCTGAGAATTACTAATTTAATCAATGAACAAAGGAGGTACTATTTTATCAAGTGAGATTTAAAACTCACATATGTATTTATGGGATTCCACTCAAACTATTTCCCATCAGTATACTGATGAAAATCAGTTTATTACTCAAGGGCAAAGCCATATTTTATTCTACTTTGAATCACCAGAATCTAGTGCTACATTTGGCAAAGAATTGCTGCTCAAAATACCAAATGAATATTAAATGAAAGATAAAACATTGGAGGTAAGTTCTAGTAGGAATTGGGGTTGGATAATGGGGAGTGGAACTGATAACCCCTGTGTCGTCAATGATTCAGTTGAATGATAGGGTAGAAGGAAATGAATGGGGCCAGGCAATGAATGGGAGTCCTGAAGGTAACCTCAGATACAATACAGAAAGACAGTACAGAAGCAAGTAACATGAATATGGGCACAGAATTTTACAAATTACAAGCCATACATTATCCCATCTGATCCTGACCAAATCTGTCTGAGATTTCTAGAGATGAACTAAGTTTTATTACAGGGATCATGTGTATTGTCCAGGGACACATAGCCAAGTAACTGAGCCAGGGTTTGAATCCCTCTATTCTAGACAGATTTATATCCCCTATTTTTATTGTTCAATTTTTTAAAAAGTACTTAAAATCATTGCTCTAGATCATAAGAAGGGACATTTTTCTATTCAATGATTAACGTGTTTTTCCTAATGCTAAGTCAGTGTTTCCCCAAATGTGATCCCGGGGACCACCTCCATTAACGGCGTTCGGGATGTGGTTATTATTAATATTTAATAATAGATTCCTAAGCACATCCCAAGGAATAAATTATTAATATTTAATAATAGATTCCTAAGCACATCCCAAGGAATAATTAGAATTTCAGGGGGAGTAGCTCAAGTTTCTGCATTTTAATCAAGCTTTCTGGATACTTTGTAGGCATACCAAAGTTCATGAATTAATATAGTAAGCGCCTTAAGTGAATG
Source organism: Indri indri (assembly GCA_004363605.1). Lineage (NCBI taxonomy): Eukaryota > Metazoa > Chordata > Mammalia > Primates > Indriidae > Indri > Indri indri. The sequence goes on from RJWJ010003306.1 coordinate 19,930, forward strand.
CTGGAATATTTCACACTCTGGTGATATTATATTTATTGAGATGTTTTGGGCTGAGTTGTATCAGTCCTCTTTTGACATACACTTCACACACAGTCAAGGGGCAAGCTGTTCAGGGGCAAAAGCTGTTGCCAACTTAAGATCCTTGCAGCTCTAACTGCTAGTTGAGCAACATATGATTCTATTCTGGCAAAAGTAGGATGCTGTTTGTAATCATTTTCAGAAAATGGAGTATTTTCCTTGGGCATACACTTGGTTCAGAACACTATGTTCTTCAGAAATTTTTACAAAATATATTTGACCATTGCAGTAAGCACTTCAAATATGGTTAATGTCTTTGCATAAAAATGGCAAGCTGAAATAGCCACAGTTTGTTTATAGAGTTTAAAGAAGTCAGTGTGGGGCTGGAGAAGAACATCAAAGCATGCCGTTATTCAGCTAGAGGGAGTTGTGGCATCTAGGTTCAAATTATATTTAGTAATCTGAAAAGTAACTGGAGATGTATAATATTTATATCACAGTGCTTAATGGACTTACCATTTAAATGTACAATGTCCCCTTTCTAAAGGCGAAGCATTTTTAAAATTCAAAACTAATTTCATTTTATTGATTCATTTCATCCATTCCACTTTTATGGACATATGTCATAGCGCTGCCACATCCACACACATGTCCATACACATGAATTGTATAGTCCTCACAGTCATGCTCTGAAGTAGGACCTTGGATCTCCATTTTGCAGATTGAGCAACTGACTCGTCAGGAAGATTAAGGGGCTTGAGCAGCAGAGACAGAATTTCAGATTGAGTCTGAGACTAAAATGACCCCCAGTTTTGAATTATACAGTAGGAGATATTGGTATTTTTTCACCTAGAATATCTGTGTTTAGTTTCTAATAAGCTTCCTCTAATCATTTCCTGGAATTATAATTTTGTAGTGAATGTTCTTCAGAACCAGAGCAGAGTGATGAGGGTGAGGAACATAGGTCAAATTGTAGGTTAAATACTCTTTTTTAAAAATGAACTTTTGTGAACTATGTTTAGGACAGAGGTACATGATTTTTGGGTCCTGATGTGCCAAAAATTTTTTTCTTTTTGAAATAGAAATGTGACCACTTGGTAATGTATATATGAATATTTCCTTAGTATTCCTGAGATTTTGTTCTTTATCAATGTAAATGATTGTCTAACCATCAGTGCAATGAAAAATTAGTTTTATTGGTCTTGCTGAAACACTCTTTCATTATATAGCAGTACTAAATACTTTGTAAATGGTTATTAGTGACTAAGTGCTTGCTAACTAATATTTGTTGAAGCTTTTTTGAATAATTTATTTGGGCTCTCTTGCACTAAAACAAAAGAGGACAAGAGCTAGGTGGGGTCTGTCCAGCAGAAAAATGCATATCTAAATAAGGGCCAAATTTCTCAACCCTAGTGTTATCTAAAGCAGTGGTCCCCAACTTTTTTGGCACCAGTGACTGGTTTCATGGAAGACAATTTTTCCATGGACCAGGGGTGGGAGAGTGGGGATGGTTTGGGGATGATTCAAGCACATTACATTTATTGTGCAGTCAAACCTCTCTGCTAACAATAATCTGTATTTGCAGCCGCTCCCCAGCTCTAGCATCTCTGCCTTAGCTCCACCTCAGATCATTAGGCATGAGATTGTCGTAAGGAGCATGCAACCTAGATCCCTCACATGCAGTTTACAGTAGGGTTTGTGCTCCTATGAGAATCTAATGCTGCCCCTGATTTGATAGGAGGCAGAGCTCATGTGGTGATGTGAGAGATAGGGAGTGGCTGTAAATATAGGTGATGCTTTGCTCACTTGCCCACCGGTCACCTCCTGCTGTGGGGCCTGGTTCATAACAGGCCATGAACCAGTACCAGTCAGCATCGGGTACTGGTTGGGGACTGCAGATATAAAGGGAAGAGGCAGAGGGACGAAGAAAGACAAGCATGGGAAGAAAGAAGTAGAAAGAAGAACGTGAATTTGTCACATGACATTGCCTGATTATATTGTGAAATGTTGTTTTAATATATGTGTAATAGATTTAGTAAAGGATGCTAGACAAAAGAACTGCATTCTCTTGGAAACTGAAGTAGTACCAACCCATATCAGGGATCCACCAGTCACTGGAGCCCCACAGAGCCACGAGGGGTTGTGGAAGGCAGCATTGACAGCAATACCTGACAGGAGGCCTGATCTGGGAGGATGAGAAGCCACACGGCTCTGTAGGCTGGCAAAGGCTGACTGGTCCAGGGAGCTGGCCCCACATAGCGTGGCCTCAAGGACAGGAATGCGTCTCTGGTTCCTGTTTCTGGTCCTGCTGTTATTTCAGTTGTTCAGGAGAAACAAGTCTGCTCCTGTGACTGCCACATATTTGTCCGAGTTGTTTTGTTTTCTTTTTCTGCCACTTGATTGGATGTGATGCTTTCAGGGCCATGGAGGTCAGGAAGCTAGCTGTGAATTACTGAGTGGGGTGACCTCCAGAGAGAAATACTGTCGTGGTTTCTTCTGTGTCAGTAGGAATAGGCTCCGCTTTCAGCCTTCTCTACTGCGCTGCTGAGGGATGTGATGAGGGAGTCACAAATGACGGGATAACTGATGACACGATAGAACAAATCACCAGCAGAAAACAAATGTGTGAACAAGATGTGAAAGATGCTTTTATAACCCAAACGGCAAGAAGCCCATTAAATGAAATAAATTACATGCTGCCAGGGGGATGACTCACTGTCCTATTGAAAGAGGCAGCATTTTGAAGTGAAGGAAAAGATAGCATGGTTAACACAGAGAGGCTCAAAATAATGCAAACACTGTTCATTCTGATTACAGTGTGCATATTCAAACTGGAAAACAGAGACTTCCACCAACACCCAATAAACTGCATACTTAAAAATGCTTTAAAATATCGATCCTTAGAATTTCCTCTTCTAAAGTATATTTATAAGCCACAATAATACCTAACAAAGATCAAAGCCACAGTAAGAGACATTTCTTATTACTTATTGTCACCATCCTATTCTTATTTTAGGAAATTAAAGTTCAATTTGTTTATGGCAAGTGTTTTTGAATATAGTTATGGATATGGTCCATTCATTCCTTTATTTAGTCAAGAAATATATATTGAATGACTTCTCAGTGTCATTTATTAGAGCCATGACAATGAACAAGGGATGTGTCCCCTGTCCTGATAGGCCTACTAGAATAATAAATTAATATTTACTGATTACTTTCACAGTAAACATTTCACATGTACAATCTCATGTGATCGTTACAATAGCCCTGTGAAATAGGCATTCTTTCCATATTTTGTACTTGAGGAAAATTAGAGTCAAAGGTTGAGCAACTTGCCCAAAGTTGCAAGCTAAAGAATGGTTGAGGCAAAATTCAGATGAGATCTAGCTGACTTGCTCTGTACAATTTTTGCTACACATTAGCACCTGTTCCCATATACTGTGGTCAATTGAGAAGGAAATGTTAAATAACATTCTAGACCTAGAATATTCTTCTGTATTTTATTTTCAATTTACTGAAATCACTTGCTGTGTATGGACACGAGTAATCTTCCATTAGACCTGTCCCACCAGTTTTCCAGATTATCTGTAAAGTTAGTGGGTAAACAGACCAACATGTCACTGACATACTCCAACACAATGAGACAATCTGAGCCAAACTACCACAGAAATTGTTCTTATTTATCTGTTTCTTTTTCTCTACGGTCAGTGCTGCTGCTGCTTCATACAATACCAAAACTGCAGCAGCATCCCTTGCACTTAAATTTGAATGTCTGTGGGAATCACTTGGAGTTCTTGAATTATAATAGTTTATTATTTAAAAATTAGAATTACTTAAAATCCAATAATTACTGCCGTTAAACTGCTCCTGCTTTATATTCTGCAGTGTTTGCACAAATGCGATCTAAGTTAATCTGTACAAATATAGTTGTTTGATTGACACAACACTTTTGGTATAGTTTACCTGTTTGCTTTATCTATCTTTCTCCTCGTTAAAGGAACTCATCCTAATTTGTGTGCACAACCAAACGATGAGAATTAGAAGGTAACAGGCCAAGAAAAGGCTCAAATGCACACAGGCATAACCAATGTGAACACATTTCAATAATTTTCATTTAGGTCTAGACACTAATGATATAATATACAATCAAAATTAAAAAGCTAAAAATCCTTCCACAGATCATTTAATTGATTTCCCTGCCTCCTGAAAGAATTGTTCTTCATTCATCACTTCCATTAACCTATTTTTCTCTCTGCTCAGTCCTTCTCAGGAAAAGAAATAAAAATTAAAAATTCCAGACTTAATATAGTTTATACAGCTATATAGTTCTCACTTTCTCATATATCTCCAAGAGAAAGAAATTGGTTATAAATTAATTCTGGCATTTAAAAATTGTCTGTTAGATTTTTTTCAAGGATATTCTAAATATTTCCTTATCGTAATTCGGCCCTACTGTGTTTTCTTTAAGAATTTAACTCAAATTAAAAAAAAAAAATAAGTGATTTCTTTACTACAGAGTAGTAAACAGACTGTGTCTTTCTTGATTCCTTATATCTATATACTTAGTCACAGAGGTGGATTTACCACAAAAGTGATAAAGCTGAAGTTGTGGTGCCCTTCATCAACAGGAGCTATTTCAAGGCCCTGGGTGAAACCACAGCAATGCAATCACATGGTCATACATTTTTTGCAAAATTTGTAAAGCAAGATAATTTTAATTAGACTGCTGCATGATTTTGTTGCTTAGTAATTGGTAGTTTTGTCTTTTTGTCCTTAATGAAGGCTCTGTAAGTTGGAAGATTTGGCCCCACAAAACCTAGATTGTCTCCTGCTGACACAAAAGGAGCAACTGTTTACTCTTTGTTGAATGATAAATGAAAGAAGTGCAGGGGAGGAGGAGGAATGAATATGGTATTAATTAATATATTTTAACACGTAAAAATTAGGACTTGTGGAAAAAAAAAATTTCCACAAGCCACTGTTAACAAGTATAATGGTAACGTATCACCCTTATATAATGTCTGTGACTTTACAAAACTCTTATACAAATACAACTTTAATTGAATCTTTCTACCAGACATTCAATTAAATTTAATCTTCAGTTAAAATCACTGATATTAAAATGTTCATATCTGCAGTTTTCAGAAAAAGATTATTAAAAGTCAGTGGTTAAAGTGGAAAAGAAACCTAAAGACACAGATCGAGTGACTTGCTCGTGATAATGTATGTGTCAGTCCTGGAGGTGTCAGCTGAAGCCCTCTGTCACCCAATCTACTCTTTTCATTACAACACGGTGTTTGCAATATACTTAAATAAAATAAAACTTACAAAGAATATAAAATAAAATAGATTGATAATGTTATTGGCCCCAAATGATGAACATTTTCTCATCCCTTCCCTTCTTTCTTCTCTCCTCCTCTCCCTTTCCTACCCTCTCCTCCTCTCTTCCATTTCTTTTCTTCTTTTCTTGATGCAGGCATTTAATATTATTCAACTGTCATAAAACTAAAGCTTATTATTGGAAAATTGAACCTAACGTCTACCGAAAGCAAGATGAAAATGTGGTTGCTGGTCAGTCATCTTGTGATAGTATCTTTTACAACCTGTTTAGCAGGTAAGCACTATCCTTTGCATATGCTCCATATAGTATGCCGACGTAATCAATATGTGTGTTTATTTCATTAAAAATCTGCTGTATAAAGTTAGAATTAATGTTTTCTTTTGAAATCTGGATCATACAAGTAAGTAAATATATATTAAGGTTGACTCTGTTTTCTTTTTATTTTTACTTTCAATTAAAGTTTCATGAGAGTTAGTCAATCTTGTGTAGTAGTGTGCTGGTGAGCATTTGAAATCTGGATCTCTGGGGCAGGGAAGGAATCCCTGGAGTGTAGCATTTGTCTATATCTGGAGAGTAAATACTCCCACTATGGTCAATTTCAACTTGATATTTAATGTGGATTGGAAAAGATGTGCAACCGCTCACCATTGTATAGTATTTTCAACATCCAGATACAAATTATCTCAATAGCATAGATATAGTAAAATTTATTTTTAAAAAATTACAAAGTAATGGGTTTTAAGCATTTCATCCCTTTGTTCTTAGTACAATTTATTTATTTGTAAGTTAATATAATTTAATTTTTAATACTGGTTGTGTTTAACAACTGATTCATAAAATTTTCGAAAATGAATAATAACTTCTTGAAAACTATTACAAGTGGCCCCACACACTATTAACTCTCACAATCTTTACCAATTTAGTCAATACTATAAAAACAATGTTAAAATAATCTAAAATGTAAGTAGGGACATTAGAATAACAAGTTTTGATAGTGTTTTAGTTTTAGGACAAATATTATATTTCTGTCTTTCAAAGATAAGTATGAAGCATTCAGAGATATTTCCTACAAGGAGAAGTGCATTATATTTTTATCTGAAAGTAGGATGTTTTCTAACAATCACTTTTTCTAATACCTTCACCTTAGTGACTAGTAAGTGCTTGTTGAGAAGCTATTTTGTTGGAGACATAGCCAGAGCGCATCCTTTTGTGTATCAATTCCCAGAGCTCACTTTAAGGATGAGCCTCAGGGACATACTACTGTGTTTCTTATTTATTATTAAAGAAATAAAAAATACTATCTTATTTTGGGGAGTAATTTTTATTATGCTCATTCCAGAATTTAGAAAAGATAATTCATTAATACTGAGGGATTTTAAAGATATTGATAATTACATATTTTATAAACACAGCCATTACACACATGTATATAATTACATGTATAACATACATATTTATATATAATGTAAACATAATGAAAATTTTGATAAGATTATTCTAGTGAAGTCTGATTTTTTAAATAATAAAACAAAAAATATCGTATTAGTACTGACAGTTTATACTAATTCTGTTGGCTGCAAATGCTAGTGCTACAGCTATACAATGTAAACATAAGAAACAAATACCTGCGCAGATGTGAAGATACTTCAACCTTATTAGTGAAGGGCTAGTACTGTCATTTCATTGACTAGCATCTCAGGTATTTGAGTAATGTTTGAAATCACAATGCAAAGAATTACTTCAGTATCAAAATTGTTTTTTCTTTCATTTTTAGAGTTTACATGGCATAGAAGATATGGTCATGGAGGTAAGTTGACAAAAGGGTAAACCTTTTAAATAGCTTTCCTCAGTTGAATCATGTTCCATTTCTACTTTAAGCTATTAACTCTCTAAACTTTGAGGCAAATAGTTAATGTTAGAGCACATGGACATTTTTGTTAACTTATTTGATTGCAGAAATGAATGAATGGACATCACAAACAAATATCCTATTAGCAGGTTGTTGCAGAAAGAACATACTGAATATGTTTTTTTTGCATGCTTTGTAAGAATGCTATGCTACTAAATTTTGAAGCAATATTTTAAATATTGTAAACATTCAATATTTTTGAAAGCCTCTTGCTTTGCTGCAAGAGAGAGAACTAAAGTTAGCAAGCTTGGAACCTTAAGATTCAGTTCAATTGTAATAGGAGCCCACAGATGTTGTAAAATTTATTATTTAACAATACTGCCAGTTTATAGATTTCACTTCAACTACTGAACATTTCCTGCAGAAATAAAACCAGTAATGTTATACTGGAAAAAATACAGAGTCTATAATAAGACTAGTCTGAATTTGCACCTTCAGTCTGGTACTCATCAGCTGATCTTGTGATCTTGTATAAATTATATAACTTCTATGAGCCTCAACTTTCTAATATATAAAAACCATAGGATTGTTGCGAGGACTGAAAAATGAATGCAATTATAACTTCTAGCATATGATTGGCATAGTAGATGCTTGATGAACATAGTAACACTGGTAACTTATACAAGCCACTGCATAGTGGTAGGAGAATGAAAAATCAGCAAGAATCACTGAACAACTAATATGGCAACTTGCATGCCAAATCAAGGATATCCACGCCAGACAGGGTGAGAAGAACTTCCACTTGTAGGATTAAAAGAAAGGAACTTAGCCCAAATTCCACCTATGTGATTTCTGTTTCCACCTTGTGAGTTGGAAATCACTACGTGTAACCTATATAAAGAGCAGTGAGATATGTTCTGTGACTTCAAGAACCTGATCATATAGTAAAGTAAGTAGCTAACAGTTTTATAAGGAACATTATGATGGTGCTTCAAAAGAATTGTTTAAGGAATTAAGGCATATTTAATGATGGAGGTAGTAGATAAGGGAAACTTGAAGTATTTTAAATGTTAGAAGTGGAACTAATTCTAAATAGAGGAAGTGTCACAAATAAAAGTGCAGAGGTGGGGAAAGGGGGGGAAATCTGGGCTGTGTTTTCTTGTATTTCCCCAAATATTCCAAAAAAACTTGTTCTGCAGGTTGTTAGTAGCAATTACATTAAAAAGGACTTCATTGTCAAATAAATTTGGAAAAAACTGTACATTAAAGTTCAATTGTTTATTATTAACTTTAAGTAGTAAGTATTCATACTACTTACATAGTAAGGAGAATATGTGTGTTAGCTTCCTAGGATCGCTATAATAAAGTATCACAAAGTGGGCGGCTTAGAACAACAGAACTTTATTGTCTCTCAGTTCTGGAGGCTAGAAGTTCAAAATCAAGGTGTCAGCAGGGCCATCCTGCCTCTGAAACCTGTACGGGAAGGTTTCTTCTTTGTCTCTTCCAGCTTCTGGTAACCCCAGATGGTCCTTGGTTTGTAACAGAATTCCAGTGTCTACCTCCAGCTTCACATGGTGTTCTCCTTGTGCCTCTCCACGTCATCTGCCCTCTGTGCATGTCTATCTCTGTGTCCAAATTTCCCCTTTTTATAAGGATACAGTCATATTGAATTAGGGCCTGCCTAATGACCTCATTTTAACTTGATTACCTTTGTAAAGACCCTATTTCCAGATAAGGTCACATTCTGATGTACTAGGAGCGAGGACTTCAACGATCTTTGTTTTTTTGGTGGAGGGTGGTGAAGAGGGAGACAAAATGTAATTCACAGCATGCATTACCTTAAGTAGAAAGGATTGTGACTGTAAGAGCAGAGAAGAGTTACAAGATATCCAAATGCTCCAAAACACATTTGACCACCCAGCTGATAGTCACTAAGGAAAAACAAAAAACAACCAAACTAAACCGAGCAAACAAACAAAACAAAACAAAGTACTCCAAAAGGCCTCTATGCTGAATTTAAATTCACGACTACTAACTTCAATTGGATAGCTGAGACTGCCCAGCAAACACACTCTGCTTCCCCAGTGCATTCATTTGTCTTTCCTGGGTCATGTTGTAGTGGCTTCTCTCTCCTCAAACCCCCAACAATTTCTTGTTCATTCTTATTATACTTTCAGTTGATGACTTTGCTCCCTATCATGCAGAGAAATTAGGAATGATCAGAAGACAGCGCAACAAGCTCCCCTGACCACCTCTGCTCACCTCCTACATCTGTGCTCAGATACTGTTCCTGCCTATTTCATAGATGATCTCACCATACCAAGCCCTGCACTGTGTACTAGGTCCTATTCCATCTGGACCATTTAAGTCCATTGTTACCACAATTGTCCCTTCACTCTCCTCACTGTCAGTTTTTGCCTCTCTACTGGATTATTGCTATCAATTTACAAACATTCTGTAATTTCTCTTATTTAAAAAATAACTCCTCTGTTGACCTCACACCCAGAGCCAATATCCCATTTATTTCTTCTTCTTTACAGCAAATATTACTTTAAAAGCTTATGCTTGCTCTTTTCAATTCCTTGGTCCACGCTCTCCTTTGAATCTACTGCAATCAAGCTTTCCCACCACTTCTCAGCCAAAACTGCCTTGTCCATGTCACCAGCATCATACACATTGTTAATCCAATGATCAGCTCTCAGGCTTCCTGCTTGACCTGTTGGCAGCAGTGCTGCAGTTCCAGGTGCCACCTATAGACATAACAATGTCTTGCAGAGGAAGGGGGTGTGTTTCTTTTTTCTTTTACCTAACTCCCTTTAAAAACAAGGGGATCTTTCCCAGGAACCTCTCTCTAGATGTCCAGAGTTGGGTCATACATATAACAGCAAGCCCATCATTGGCAGGAGTAATGGAATTCATGCAAGTCAGCCTTTACTTCTGAGTCATATGAGAGAGGGGTTGATCCTTGAACAAATCTGAACTTTGAATGAAGGTAAAGGGGAGATAAGTCACTGGGTAGTCAACCAACAATGGCTGCTGCATTACTTAGATGAGTTGAAATTGAGATTTTTCTCACAAGTGAGAAAGTTCTATCCCATACAACACTGCATATATAATAGTTTGTTTTTGTTGTTGTTGTTTGAGACAGAGTCTTGCTTTGTTATCCCAGGTGGAGTACAGTGGCCAGATAGAGTGCATAGCTCACTGTAACCTCAAACTCCTGGGCTCAAGCCATCCTCCTGCCTCAGCCTCCTGAGTAGCTGGGGCTACAGAAATGTGCCATGATGCCTGGCTAAGTTTTCTATTTTTAGTAGAGACAGGGTTTCTTGCTCAGGCTGGTCTCAAATGCCTAAGCTCAAGCAATCCTCCTGCCTTGGCCTTCCAGAGTGCTAGGATTACAGGCATGAGCCACTGCACCCAGCCTATAATGTTAGTAGTTTTTTTTAACTATTATTTTATAGCAGTATTAGTAGCCTAGCTGACTAGTTTTTAAATATATGTATTAAAACAGTTTTAATTTGAAAAAATAAAGTACACCAAGGCTTATTAAAACATCGTCAAAACCAACTCCAGTCTTCCCTGTGTCTTTTAAAAATGTCTTCCTTTTTAATTTTTTTAGATTTTGTGAAAGCAGTATTATAGCCTATTGAGATAAGAGAATAGATATAGCTAAGTTGCACATAGTCAACCTGTAATGTTTAGATATTTAATTAATAACTAAATCATTGAGAGTAAATATTTACTTTAGATGCTTTTCTCATTTGTTGTCTTCTTTTACTTCATTTTCAGAAAGAAAAAGAAAAACCCGACATTCAGCTATTTCAGGACCAACTTTCACCCAGGCTACCTAAATGAAAAGAAATATCTCTTAAACTCATTTGAAATTCAGCGAGAAAATGTATAAAGGGAAGACATAAAATAGCAGTATCATATTTATTTTATAAGAATTAGAATATGAAATATCTATAAATTACACTTTGTACATTTAGAGTTATGGTATAACTCTATAATATCAAAAGCTAATTTTGAAAAAAATATCTTCATTGGTTGGCTGTAGGGAGGGCAAATAGAGAATTTCACATGTCTTTACAGTACTTGTACCAAAATTTCCTGGATGTTTTTTCAATTAGACTTACATCAGTTACTAAACGTTATTTTCACAACATTTTTCTATCTCTAAATATGATTGACACATTATAGCATTCAATGTTTTATCACTATTTTGTGCTACAGTCACTCGTAGCCTCATTAATCAAAATAAACTGGAGGTAGCCTGGGACAGGTTGGGTCCTAGAAGTAGGCCCACCAGTAGGAGCAGGCTATGTATTAGGATGTACTGAGACGTGAGGGGTGTGGGAAAATGCCTGGTCAGTTATGTCAAAAAGGGTCTAGATGCTTCAGAGGTGGATCACAGGTCAAGGAAGTGGTTGCTATCAAGAGATGTGATAGGGTCCCCTGGATGTGATAGGGTTCCCCTGGCAGGCAAAGCCAAGCAAAGGAGAATTTAGTCCACTTAACCTTTCTGCTAACCTGACTCTACTCTTCATTCTAATAACTGGATTTCTGCACGTTTTTGAGACCAGCTCCTTGCTTTGTATTTTTAGTTATGGCAAATTACTACAATGTCCCTATTATCCGTGACCTAAAGGATTGGGGCACCAGAGTATTCAAAGCCTAAACCCTAAACCTGCTTTTTCTCTTATCAGTGGGGAATGGTTCACACTGAAGATAGGAAGCTGTGCATCTTGAAAAAGTCTGCTTTGAGACAATTTAAATGTCACCTCATTTAGAGAATTTATTCTATTTCAAGAGAGTTTGCTCTACTCCACACCCCATAAGCATTGTAGTAGTGTAAATATTGCAAGAATTCCAATACTAAACTCTCTTCAAATTTTATCACTATGATTTTTTTCTAATAGATTTTTCTTGAGACTTCTTACACCATAGTTATGTGAAATTATGTTTAATAACTAACAGATTGAGATGACATATTACGGAATGAGAAATGGAATTTGTTTCAAAATGGATATAAAATGAATAAAAAGTCTCAAGTGCAAATTATAATTTTACTTTGAATTTCGAGATATAAAATAGCAAGATTATAGCAGACCATCTACACATAGGGAGAGGTGAAGTAATTTCATTTTAGATCATACAACTGACTGATTATATTAATTGTGGAACTGAAAATGTTGCTATAAAAAGCAGTAGACTGGGCCGGGCGCTGTGGCTCATGCTTGTAATCCTAGCACTCTCGGAGGTTGAGGGGGGGAATCGTTTGAGGTCAGCAGTTTGAGACCAGCCGGAACAAGAGTGAGACCCAATTTCTACTAAAATAGAAAAAATTAGCTGGGTGTGGTGGTGCATGGCTATAATCCTAGCTACTCAGGAGGCTGAGGCAGGAGGATCGCTTGAGCCCAGGAGTTTGAGGTTGCTGTGAGCTAGGCTGACGCAATAGCACTGTAGCCCAGGCAACAGAGTGAGACTCTGTCTCAAAAAAAAAAAAAAAAGAACAGATCAAAAGAAACAGTGACATGAAGTGTTAAATCTTCAGTTAGCTTGAAAAGTCATCTGTAACTCTATGATCCTTTTAAGACAAATATATCCAATAAGAAAAAAGGGAATGTATTTAAAAATAATGTTAGTTGTTTTTTTTTTATTTTGAGACAGAGTCTTACTGTGTTGCCCCGGCTAAAGTGCAATGGCATCATCATAGCTCAATGCAACCTCAAACTCCTGGGCTCAGGAGATCCTCCTGCCTCAGCCTCCCAAGTAGTTGGGACTACAGGCATGCGCCACCATGCCTGGCTAATTTTTTCTCTATATATTTTTTAGTTGTCCAGCTAATTTCTTTCTATTTTTTTTAGTAGAGACGGGGTCTTACTCTTGCTCAGGCTGGTCTCGAACTCCTGAGCTCAAACGATCAGCCCACCTCGGCCTCCCGGAGTGCTAGGATTACAGATGTGAGCCACCGCTCCCGGCCAATAATGTTAGTTTTTTAATAAAACATAATCCCTCTCTGTTTATGGTTTCTCTTGACTTTTAACCCCATAATACTTCCAAGACATCAAAACTTTTCATCTAAGTGTTTCCATGGCTGTAGAAAAAAAGCAATAGATGATGATATTTTCTGTAGCCTGAGAATATAATGCTTGTGTTAGTGGACCCCTTGCTGAGACTTGTGTTCTATCATCCCTGAAAGTTTTTTCCCTGGATCCAAGCACCTAGTTGAGCTAACAGGGCAATGAACTCGAATACCATCTTCAAGGGTGTTATGAGGTTCATATTCATGCTCAACGTGGCAATGAAATGCAAATGCTTGTCCTGAATAATTTTTCTTTCAAGGGCACAAGTATGTTCCTAAAATAAAAATATATATAGTAGTTGCTAAACCACCAAATAGAATGCATTATTTTATTTAGGCTTGAAAATTTTAGAAAAACAATGGTTCTAAATAATATGTTTAGTAAAACATATTATTATATACTTAACAGAAATGCTAGTGTGGTATAAACAATGTCTTATTCTGCTTTTTGAACTAGGAAATAGGCAAAAGAAAATATCTTAAATGTAATATTTTCTCAATGTGAAAAATAATGTCAGTATTTTCTTGGAGATAGGGTCTTGTTTTTATCCCCTAAGGACTACATTGTCTGTTCCTATAAAGGTCAGATATAAGTGGAGTATTAGGGGATATGTACATATAATTTATGAAAAGTATTGCCATTGAGAAGAAAAATATTATCCAGTTTGGACTATAAAAATTTACCCCCAATCACTTAATCTTTACATACACCTTTTGAAGGATTGCCTATCCCACATATATGAGCCTCAATGTATCCGATAAGTATAGCTCATAATTATTAACATGTGCCATTCCATTGTTTTCAAAGGAAATTTCTATTGATGGCACCTTTTCTAGAAAACATTAAGCTTCTTTTTTAATACATGTGGTCAAGATGAAAAAACTCCTTAAAATGTATCTTCAGCTTTCTAAAAGCTGACCAACTGTCATTTCAAAAGTGTATGCTTAAAATCAAAAGATACATTGTCAAAAGAAATATTTAAGACTATTCCTTTAAAATATGCAAATCTACTAACTAATCTCTATATATGTGACTCTGTCTTTATTGTATTTGGGGGCACCATGTAGTACTTTAAATAATCAAAGCAATTCTGAATGAACGTAACTCACCTTACTTCAAAGAAGTAAAAATAGTTCTTTCAAGGAAGCTAATTAAATTATAAATTAAATTGAGGATTCTGGATTAAGACCTACCCTCTAATGGTACTGCTAAAGGGCACTATAGAAGCAGAATCAGACAGGCCAGCGCTGTGTGTTGCACTAATGCAACCCTGTACCTCTTGAGATGAGTTAAAACTTTATGAAGTCACATGTAATTACTACTATATTCCCCATTATTAAATGAGACAGATATTTAGTTAGTTAAAAGTCTCTCCAGTTTGCTGCTTGTGGAATACAAGTTGGTGAAAGTCCGAAGCGAAACCCTTTAACCCTGAAGACTCGAGATTCTCCTAACAGTGTCTTTCACAGAGCAGAAGTTTTTGATTTTTATAAAATCCAACTTATCCATTTTTTTTTTCTTGCACGAATCATGCTTTTAGTGTTGTCTCTAAAAACTCATTGCAGTACCCGAGGTCAGAATCAAGTCATTAACTGAACTAAGGACAACTAACACCTATAGTGCATCAAACTGTAGCCGCCATGGTGGTCATCAGAAATTCTTAAGCTAACACTGTTGTAGGAAGTGGAAACTCAAGATCCAATCCAGTGCAGATCAGTGGGCTTCTGTTTAAAGCATGAGCATAATCGCATCATACACCCATTGCTCCTTAAATCCGATGATCTTGTCCATTTGCAATAATAATATTGACCTTATCATCAGGCTTGTCACATAAATACAATGTAATTAGGTGACATTAATGAGCTTTAAACTCCTCTAAACAATATTTTTAGTTTTCTAAATATATATAT
Source organism: Indri indri (assembly GCA_004363605.1). Lineage (NCBI taxonomy): Eukaryota > Metazoa > Chordata > Mammalia > Primates > Indriidae > Indri > Indri indri. The sequence continues at coordinate 35,134 of RJWJ010003306.1, forward strand.
TTTTAGATTTCAAAAAATTGTTTGAAATGATTCTCCCTAAAATCATTTATTAACATAGAGTGGGAATAGAAGTCATCTCACCTTCAAGAAGAGAATCTAAATATACTGGTAAAAGTGCACTTCTCTCCCATCTTTTTAAGTGTTTATGTGAATTGGGAAGAAACAATAGGATCTTAGATGTCAGTTGTTACTAAATTGCTCCAGTCAGAAAAACGGTACAGTTGGGAGAGACTCAAGGAAAAGCTCATGAAGTTGTTCAAGTGGGAAGAAAAACAGCATATGGTTTTTATCATAGATAAGCACAAGGTCATTTCTTTCAGAGATTGGAAAATCTAGACCCTACATACAAAATGAAAGTCTTTACTCAAGGGATTTGGGATTCATTTCTCATTTTTCCCTGGTGTACTGTTGCATCCTGAAATGTCAGAAATATCAAGCATCATCAGTAAATTATTAAAGGTGAAGCAGAAAACATTGTATCCATTTCTGGTTTTCATAACCTCAGGAAAAATATGGAACTAGAGATAGCCCAGAGCAAGATTTTCAAAATCATTAGCAGAGAGCTTCTGTGAACACCTCATAGTTACGATGTTCCTTATGGTTGTGGTAGGTTATGAGGTCCTTAAGACATACTCTCCTGTTCCTTTCTTTTCTAAACGTATAAGCCATGTGAAACAGTGGCTTGCATAAAACAACAGCGGGCAAAGAGCATTGCCAGAGTTTAATGTCAGTTTTTTTGGTTGTTCTGATTCCAATCCAGCAGTTAGTTTATCTGCTATCTGAAATGGGATGGTGGTTATAGAATGTGATTGAGGTTTATTAATTCTTGAATGGCAATTTCAGCAAATTCCACCTAAGAATGCGGCAGCTCCCTTTGAAACATTTTGGGTTTGTGTAGAGAAATTAATGCTTCCCACGGGGGCAGGGGGAAGCAAACTTAAGAATTTTATTATCCAACAAATATATTATACACTGACTGCTCCAAACGACACAATGCTAATAGCACCAGAGCAATCAGAGTGAATAAAAGTTGCCTTCTGGCTTTTAGAAGCTTCGTAATTAGTCTAAGAATTGATATACATATGAAATATAAATTAAATTTTGAAAGAATTGGCAAATTCTCGAGAATGTTTGCAAGATCAGCATGAATTAATTGCTGACTATAAGCCAAGTATTCTAGTATCTTCCCATGCATTGTCTCAAAATAATTATGACAATAACCTTATAAGGTAGATTTTTCTTTATTATCCCCATTATATAAAGGGTGATATTGAGGCTTGGAGAGATTAAATAATTTGTCCAAAGACCCACTGAAAAATGGTGGCAAGATTTAAATAACATAATGAAACTGTTGTTTCTAAAGGAAGGTGGAACAGAACTCTCATCTTCAAATTTGATGTTAGAGAAGATAAAATGTCTGTGTGCCATTTGCCTTAAACTCTCCCTTAAAAAAATAAACTGGAGGAGTGAATCACAGCTTTGATTGGGTAAAGACATTCATGTAAGAATATTCTTCCTTTCTAGCCACACAGATCATTATTAATTCATGTGGGGCATATGGCTCTTAGCTGTGCTGTGTAAATGCTGCCATGTTGGTGACATGTGAGTGATTCTCTTCCTCCTGTTGTGATGTGTTACTCTTCCATGCCAAAGAAGGTAGAGCATCAGTAACAATTGCTTCCCGGTGCGGCTACATTTGTGATAAATTTTAAACCAGTTGGTCAGATTCCATATCCGTGTAATTTATTCATTGATTGTTGTAGATGTTTCTGAGCACCAGTGCTGGTCACATGTTTGCAAAAATATAAACAAAAACTGACCCCAGGAAAGAGATCCATTTCTCAGAACTTCTAGTAACTTACCTATTTATCTATTCTCTTGTTCAAAAATCATTCAGCTCCTATTGTCTTCCAGACAGCTAGACAGCAAGCTAGGAGACGGGTGTACAGAGATGAAAGATATAGCCAGCTGTTCTCAAGCATTTGTAATCTGGCAGCACAGAAAGTTGCCTTAAGAATCACAGCAGGTGCGGTAAGTACCATGACCTGTACAGGGAACTACTGGAACACAAAAGAGGACCAATAAAAGCCAGGAGGGGTGAGGGTTTTGGCTTCCTGATGGAACTAACTCTACGTATGGCTAGGTCACAAAGGATCATGCAAATTTTGATAAGAGGAAAAAAGTAGGGTGATGATTCTAGAAAGATGACAGGCATATGCAAAGTTCAGGGGCATGAAAGCATGGCTTGTTTGAGGAGCTGTAAGTAATTGAGTGCGGCAACAGGGTACATTTGGAGAAATGACGGGAGATGGGCTGAAAGAATTTTGAATGAAAAAAACAATGTTTTCTTCAATATTATGAAGGCAAATACCTTTGTTTTGAATTAAAATGGAGATTCTGTGTTTCTGACATTTTTTTCAAATATTAATAACTTTTTCAGTATTTCCATTTTTTTAACTTATAAAATGGCACAATGTAAAATAATTTTATTTTTCTTGTAGTTTCCGAGGAAGACAAAGGATTTGGACCAATTTTTGAAGAGCAGCCAATAAACACCATTTATCCAGAGGAATCACTGGAAGGAAAAGTTTCACTAAACTGTAGGGCACGAGCCAGCCCTTTTCCCATTTACAAGTAACGTATCTCACTGTTCTTCTCAGAATGGAGTGTCAGGCTAATGATCACAGATCAGCATCTGTGGCCCTGTGCTGATAAAGATATAATATAAAGCATTCTACAAATTCTATTGACATGAACAAAAATATTATCAAGCTTTTTAAAAAAGATAGCCCAAAATAGATCGCAGGTTTGCTTAAATATATGCAAATTATTCACTTACTATTTTCTGCACAGATAATGCTAGTGGCATTTGACATTATTCACTTACAGATTATTTAATGAGATCATACCTTTAAGCATGCAAATGGTTATGTGAACATCTTGCATAATTTAAGTATACACATTTGAGGATAAAATGTTTTTGTATGCATTGGCCCAGATAACTCGTAACTACAGATATGGATGAATTTCCATATTAACTACATTTGAAGAGTTTGCATAGTATAATTCTAGAAAGCACCACTTTTCCCAATAATCTTAAATATCTATACCTATTGCATAATCTATATAAATAAGTTTATTTCTGTTTTTATGGGTTACATAATTATGTTATCAAAAATAACTTTATTAAAAGCAACAATAGGTTTTCCTGCTTCGAATTGTTCAGAAAAGTATACTAACAGTTTCTATTCTGATGCAAAGACTAAGAATCAAAATTAGCCTCATGCCAATGTGTTAGAATTTCACCTGTGAAATGGTTCCTTGAAGACAAAGCAAGTGATTGATGGAGAAATTGGGGGCTCTAATGTGTTGATGTCAACTGACTTAATTGAAGGTTGTCACTCAACAATGTTAATTTTAATAGTAGACTTTTTTTTTCTTGGATAGGAAAATAACTTTCTACTGTTATAAAAAGTTGTTATCAAAGAGAATATCCCCTTCCCCCCATTTAATTTTAAGTGTACTAATTTTCTCTTGCCTCTGGCTATAATTAGAAAGTTATTCTTAAAATAAAATATGACTTTAGATACAAAATCACCACCCCTTTGAAATTATTTTTACTGTTTCAACTTCATGCATGGAAATGCAACATAAGTAGGTATTTTATTAATTATATATAGCATTTGTTCTCAAAATATTTGATGGGCTAGACTTATTTCCACCCTTAAGCCATGTATACTGAGAGCCTATGCATCACAGACATGGAATAGTATAACTAATAGGATCTGTAGAGGAGATCTAATCCAAGATAATTTTACAGGAGAGAAAGCTGAGTCCTGAATAAGTAAATTATCTTAATCAAAAGGTAGCAAATCAAAGATCCAGACTGAAACACAGGTTTTATGACTTCAAAGAAGTATATAAATTTTTCGGTATTTATCTATATAGATTGATAGAATCTCAAAAGCTGTTTCAGTGATGCTTATTCTGTCACACTCTGTCCCTGCATTCATACATGAGACCTCAGCTAATCAGCCTCCAGGCTGGAATGGAGGCAACAAACCGGAGAGGTTGTTCCCAGATGGTGTTTGCAAAGCATGAGAAGGGCTGTGTTTCTTGTTGCTCTCTCTCTCCCCACCTCACAGAGACAGTAAGAAGCAAAGATTTGCTTGGCAAATACATCACACACTCCTCTCATCGGCGCCACCAGTACTGAAATTCCCAGTTTGAGTTTGGCTTGACTATTCATAAATTAATGTAGAGAGCTGGAGAAGACAGGTAGAGGTGTAATCTTTTAATAAAGGCAGCCTGCATTTGACAGAAAAAAAAAAAAGAAAAAAAATTCAGCTCATGATGTAGCTAGTCGATGGAAAAGAACTCTTGAAATTTTTAAAATTTACTTAATATTCAATACAAGCCACATTAACCTTGGTAATGATGCAATTTGCCATTCACACAGTAGTTTTGTATTTGTAGCATGTTCTGTGATAATGTGATATGCATGGCAACACCCTGAGAGGACAACAGGAAACCCTACCTCCCACTTATTAACAGTGGGGCTTTCATTATCTTACCTCATGCCCAAAGAAACGATTACTACAATAAAAACTGTATTTAAAGCAGTGTAAAAAGGATTGCAACAATAGTGTATGTTTCTAAAAATAGGCCAGCGAATTTACCCAAACACAGCAAAACTTAATCCTTATATGATATCATAGGCAGAATCAGATCCAGGGGGAGGAAGTTAAGGCAATAAACAAAATTTTGGAGTCAACATAATGTGGGAAAAAAATCTCAACAATTGGAACTGCCCAACAAGGAAAACCACTGCCTTGACAAGTGCTAAGCAACTTGATGCTGGATGTTCATGCAGGGACAATATTGCCTTCAGGCTAGGGGAACGGTGGACTTTTTCATTGGGTTGAATTGGGTAGGTTTTAAAAATACAAAAGCACAGTTTTCTATGCTTGCTTTTGAATTACCTCCTACACCATAAAAATTATAACTAAAAATGTTCCAGTAACTTTGATTTAATAATAGATATTCTAAAATCATTAGGACTTTTTGGCATGATTCTTACCCTAATTGGAGATGTGCCAGGGTGATGTGCCAGTGATATGGCCATAGGATACTATTTGAACTACTTGATCACGGCTCCTGTCTTATGGCATTCCTGAGGACATGGAATATCAGAGGTTAAATCCTGATGGAGAATGATTATAAAGTCACACAGGGGGTGATTTTAACTGAGAACTATTTTCTACATGCATTCTTTTTATCATCTTACCATGAAAGTTAGATCCCTGTTTCTCGTCAATTTGTTTATAACACAATCCCCACCAATTAACAATCTGATTATCTGCAACACTTCTCACCTACATTGTTATGAGATTATGTGGTGGGGAAAAAAATCCCTTTACCAAAAATAATCCCTGAATAATAAGAAAACACACAAGTGACCACTAACTCTAGGCTGAGAAAAATCTGGTTTTACTTTTATTTTCATGGCTTGGAATCTAAAGACCCAACTGACTTTTATCATTTTTCACATTGTGTGATCGACCTCTAGTGGTCAGCATATGCCATTTCTGAGCAGAACCTTGATTTCAGTTCATTTTATTGAAAATTATTGATATATCAAATCCGATATTGATATTTTATATTTTATTTCTGGTAGAGAAACGCTCTTAGTATTTTATACGACATATCTGTATATGTATGAATCTAAGTAGTGCAAAAGTAGTTATCAAGTATAAACCGTGTATGTATGCTAGGAAATCAATTTATAGAGCAAAACTCAACAAAGTATTTGTCACTTGACCTGTCTCATGAAATAAAGAGGAAATATATCATTCATTTTAACATTCTTCTGTCTGTACCTGAGCTAAATTATAAATCATGATCCCAGAGACTTGGACTTACAGGGAATGAAGAAATCTCACCTTGAATCATATTCCTTTTTTTTTTTTTTTTTTGGTCCTTTTGTAACCTTTTGTAACTGGTTTATTTTACTTAGCATAATGTCCTCAGAAATTTCCTTCCTTTATGAGGCTAAATAATATTCCATTTTATGTATATACTACATTTTGCTAATCCTTTTATCTGTGGGCTACTTCCACATTTTGGCTATTTTGAATAATGTTGCTATGAACATGGGAGTACAAGCACATCTTTGATACCCTGATTTCAATTCTTTTGGGTATATACACAGAAGCAGAATGGCTGGATCATACAGTAATTCTATTTTTAATTTTTTTAGGAACCACCATACTGCTTTCCACAGCAACTATACCATTTTCAGTCCCACTAGCAGTGTATAAGGGTTCCAATTTCTCCATACCTTTGCCGACACTTATTTTGTGATTTTTTTAATAGTAATCATCCTAGTGGGAATGAGGTGGTCTCTCATTGTAGTTTTGATTTGCATTTCCCTAATGATTAGTGATGTCGAACATATTTTCATAAACTTATTGGCAATTTGTATATCTTCTTTGGAGAAATGTCTATTCATGTTCTTTGCCCATTTTTTTTATCGGGTTGTTTGATTTTTGTTGCTGTTTTTGAGTGTTAGGAGTTCTCTGTATACTTTGGATATTAATCATCTGACTTCACATGGAGCTATACCCAAATTATTTTAGAACTATTTTAGCCCAGTATAATTTCTAGGCCTCATGACCTTTGCTGTGACATTTATATCTTGTTCTCATAGATGGAGAATGAATAATGGGGATGTTGATCTGACAAGTGATCGATACAGCATGGTAGGAGGAAACCTGGTTATCAACAACCCTGACAAACAGAAAGATGCTGGAATATACTACTGTTTAGCATCAAATAACTACGGGATGGTCAGAAGCACCGAAGCAACCCTGAGCTTTGGATGTGAGTAACTGTAACTTAAAAAAATGGGCAAATGTATTTAGGTGAAGTAAAAATTAGATGTTTTAATTACTGATAAAAATCTACATAAACTAGAGTGATAATTCTGTGATGGTCAACTCTCTTGGATTTTTTTCTTTTATTAAAATCCTTTTACTTCTTCCAGTGAAAATGGAACAATATCTCATCATTTTAGCTAAAGTACTCACTATGTGGGATGTTAAAGAAGACACATTTGCTCCCCATACACAGGTTGCAGACTGTTGGTAGTGAGACAAGTCATACATATGTGAAAGTTTTAAGTTAAAATACAGGGATTCTGTTGTGAACTTCAAAATAGATACTAATAAATGTCACTGTAAGAGTTCAGCAAGAAGAGAAAAAAGCAGAGAGGATAGTAAGAGGAAGGCATCATAGATGATGTGGGTCTTCAAGATTGTGTGGCAAAGAGAGCAAAGTGTCATGAGGGTTTTACGAACACTCTTGAAATAGTGAAAGATAATGTTGTAAAATAAGCAAAGGCCATGGTCTGAGGATTTTGAATTAATCTTTAAAAACGAGCACCAGTGGAAGTGGTAAGCCATGTAGTCTTGATGGGGCCAATATCACCCTCAAGGGGGTGAAAATTGGTTCTTAAGGGAAGAAAATATCTTAGGTATTACGACATAAAAGATCAACCCTACCTGACAATATCTTATTCCTTAGTATTTAATTTCTAATAGTAGAAATAACTTAAATTTTATTTTAATTAATTTAATTATTTATTTTAAATCTAAATGAAAAATTTCTTTTTATTGGGGCCAGTAATGAAAAACATTTTGAGACACACTGTGCTAAGTTAAAGTTAGAGGTTGTTCTGAAAGAAAATTGTGCATTGGGAGATGAGTTGGACCAGGTGGTCTTCAGACATGATTTTATAAGGCAGCATGTAAGTCTTTTGTAAAATGGATTACAGGATGAAAATGATGTTGTAAGAAGTCCTACATGGTAGTGGTTATCAGGAGGGAGGGAGACAGGACCAGAAAGATCAGTAAAATTAAATTAGTGCAGTGAAAGTAGAAATGTAAATAATGTATACTAACCACGAGGAAAGAATTAACAGGTTGCAGTGCCCTGAAGGAAAGAAGATCCTAAATATTTTTTCAAGCAAAGTCTGGTCAAAGGGCAGAAACATTCTGCTTTCATTAAACATGGAATGGGAGCAAGAAAAACTAATTTCAAGCATGAAAGCATTAAATGATTGTTCCACATGTAGAGGTTATGGTAACTAAGTTATCTAAGTTGAAATGTCAAGTAAGCAGTTGAGGTTAGGGATGGCATTTGAGTGAGACATCGGGACTAGAGACATAGATTTGAAGGATCCTCTGCAAAAAGGGAACAGTTAGAATTTCCTGATATCCAGGTCCTTCCTCGGGAAGAGAAATACCCTTCAAATAAGTCTGTTCCTCCTCTTAACTTACTTTCTTTGGCAGATCTCTGGTTTTGTCTGATTTCATTATATTTCCAGATACTCTTACTGAGACTCTCTCTAAATCTGAAACAAAAGGCTTTAGGCTATTTATAATCTTCAGAGTTGTCAAAATTCTTATGCAAGCTGCTACCAATATGTGTTGGCTTTGAGCTCATACAGAACTTTTCAATAGTGTGCACAAATCCTGGTGCATAAAAATGAGGAATTGACTTTCACAGGCTTCACCAAACCAACTGAGAGGTGCTATTTAATATATATCAAAAGTGAGTGAGTCGCTGAAAGATAAAATTTAATGGCTGTCTCTCTTTCTATTGACCAGAGAGTAAATGTTTTCTTTTTTTTCTTTTGTAATTAGATCTTGATCCTTTCCCACCTGAGGAACGTCCTGAAGTCAGAGTAAAAGAAGGGAAAGGAATGGTGCTTCTCTGTGACCCTCCCTACCATTTTCCAGGTAAACTTAGTACTTCTGTGACTATAAGTATCTATAGAATAAAATGGGCAAATTACCATTTTCCTAGTAATAATTTCATATTAGTAATTATTGGCCTAATAATCATGGCTCATTATTAATTAAATGAGACTCAATATCTGCATGATCTTGTACCACTTACTAGAGGTTATAGAGGCTTCCTATATTGGCTCATTAATCGCTTATCCCTAATCCCAACGGTCTCTAATTGTTTCAGTTTATAAACATATATGTAGCATATTATCTCCTCCTTAAGATGCCCATTATATAGGGAAATGATGATCGATTTTCTGGAAATTATTCCTGAAATAGAAAAGGACCAAGGAATGATATATAATTATTTTCTTAACAATTTAACATCTACAAAATACTGTGAACTGTAACTAAACACTAGAAAGGGATAAAGACGTAATAAATTATTAATCTTTTCAGGAGCACCAATCTGCAAGAATAATTGTCCAGTTCAAATAATGGGCCAAATTAAGTGTCATCTGTCATGAGATTCAACTTGGAATATGTGGTTTTCTTAATTTGATATGGCTAAGATAAAAGCTGCCAAAGTGCTAATTAAAACATAAACGCTTTGTGTACTTCCAGCATTTTTCCCTTGTTTGCTTTATCAAATATCTCCTTGAGATACTATATGAATATCACTTTTCACAATAAAAATATATTTTGTATTCCTGTAGTTCTAATAATATGTCATAAATTTGACTTTAAACATCTCCATAGAGAATGAGACATAATGAGCTATGGAAATGATTTTGTGTAGAATATATCAATCCAATGTGTGTGTGTACATATATAAACATGTATTTTGCACAAAATTCTACATATTTATTCTATGAAAATTATATATTTTTATAATTATTTATTGTTCTGGTTGTTTATATATAAAATATTGGTAATTTTCTCCATAATAAGAGGGAGAAGATTACTTGATAAATATAAGAGGAACATGTAAAATTCAAAACGTTGTAACAACCTTTCAATGAGGAAAGTCTTTTTCCTGAGGAACTGTTGAAACTATGAAAAAAAAAAAAACCTCTCATTTTCATAGCATTTCCCACAATGTAATAACTGTAAATAACCAATGACTACGTTTGACCATATTCAATACTAGATGGACTTCATTCCGTCACTCATTGACTCAGCAAATCTCTTATGAGCACGTGCTGTGCCACAGGCACTGTTTATGCTACGGAAATACCTCAGTGAAGCAAAACAGGAAAAGCTACCAGCCCTTACAGACCTTCTGCTGGGAGAGACAGGCGATGTAAAAGACAAATAGTTAAAAGAGATATTATGTTAGATATTGATAGATAAGTGCTAGGGAGAAAAAATAATGCAGGGGAGGGGGAAGGGCAAGTGTTGAGGAGGTGGTTGCACTATTAGGAAGAGCGTCACTGAGAAGGAAACTTTGAATAAAGACCTGAAGGAAATGAGGGAGCTAACAGTACTAGTACCTGAGAGAAGGACACGCCAGGCAGATGAGGCAGCAAGATCGAAGGTCTGGGGTGGGACCATGGAGGACCAGGGGAGTCAGCATGGCTGCCATAGAGTGAATAAGGCAGAGGGTGGTAAGAATGAAACAAGAGAGGTACAAGAGCCATCTTGTGGAGACCTTTTAATTCATAACGATAACTGGCTTTTATCAAATACTTTGAGTGAGATTTACATTGAAGGGCTCTGAGCAGAGGACTCAAGTGACGGGACTTAAGTTGTAAAACCATGACTGACTACAGTTTTAAGAAAGGACTTAGAGAGGGCAAAGGTGGAAACAGAAGGTCAATTAGGAGGTATTTGGATAATTTAGGCAGCATTCGGTGAACCAGAGTGGTGGCCATAGAGGTGGGAACATAAATCTGGATATATTTAAAAAAACAGAATACATTAAATTCTATATAGAACTCTAGATATGTTTTGGTTAAATTCTAAATACGTTTTGAAGGAGAAGCCAAGAGTACTTGCTGGATGACTTTATATGAGGTCTAAGAGAAACAGAGGAATCAAGGTGGCATCAAAGATTTTGTCATGAGCTCCTGAAAGAATGAAGTCGCCATTACTTCAGCTGAAGGAATAGGTGTGGAAATGTTAAATATGAAATGTCTGTTAAACCTCCAAATAGAAGTCAAATTGGCAGTCCTGTAGGAGCTCAGGGGTGATGTCTGAGCTGAAAATATCAACTTGTGATTCATCATCATATAAATTATTTTCAAAGCCATGGGATCACCTGTGATTACCTAGGAAAATAGAATAGTTAGAAAATAGGAAGAAGGGGCCGAAGGAATGGGAGGCTCTTAGATTTATCTAAGATAAGTCTTGCTTTTCATCTCTGTGGCATCTCAACCGCTGTGCTGAGTGAAGAATTTCATGGACCAGGACAAGGTTAGTAGAAGCTTACATCCATTAAGCCAAAAGAGTGAACTGCCTCTTCATCCCAACAAAAATACATAAATTCACATGGAAAAAACAAATATGAAATTGATGGTAAATGAGTCCAAGAAACATCATTAATCACAGAATAAAATATGAATATCTCATCTCCTTCTGTCAGTTTATGTTGTTAGCAGCTATATGATATCTGTAAACATTAGACAAGCCACCATCAACCACAGATATTTGCTTCAAAACCATAATGTATTAATATGTGTTTGTATGTGTACTATTTTACTATCTCTGTACCATATCTCTCCTTCCTCCTTAATGTAGTTACATTAAGGTTTTATGCTTTGCAGCTTAGAAGTTCATTGGTTTTAGGATGCAAAGGAATCTGTCTTTGGGCTGTCAATCTCGAAGAATATTACATATGGATTTATTTATAGTTGTCAAGCCCTATTGCTCTAGTTGGTGATCTGGGATTCAGTCCTTACTATGACATGTCTACATCTTAATTTCCTAATTTAAAATTTGTACCACCTACTACATAGAGCATGTTATCAGCTTTGAATTTAACAATGTATTTGAAAATAGTAACATGGATATGCAGTTTCAATGGATTAGTAATGAAGTATTAATAAAGTAAATAAAATATATCTTAGTACATGGATTTGGATGCTCTGCGGTTCTTCCCAAAGGGGTAACTCTGAGCTAAACTACTTTACTTATCAAGAGCAATCACAAATGCGTTTCAGTACAAATGATTATTCAATATACAACTGCTCTCCTAATATATACCTAGCACAGAGTAAGTGCTATAAATCATAAACGTGTAAGACTTTACACATTATAGCACTTTTTAAGTGCTATAAATCATAAATGTGTAAGACTTTTTAAACTTTTAGACTCTCAAAAATGAAAACGTAATGCTTTATTTTTAGCTAAATTTTGTCAGTATAACCATCAAAACTTGACTTACTGCATCTCACAAAATATCATATCTTTGTATGTTGCAAGAAAGAGAATGGAGAAAAAAATCCATCATTTGAAGCTTGGGTATCTTTGATAAAATACTGAATAACAGGCACATGTAAGAATTTTTAAAAAGATAACAAAGTGGGAGTATGCTAAAGAAAAATAAAGCCCAGGATATTAAATATGATCCTGAATGAATCTCGGTCAGCATAAAAATAGACAGGAATGGGAGAGCAGGGTAGGGAACACATTAGCTCACAGTAAAACTTGGTATAAATTTCTTTCTGAATGTGTTTAATGTATAGTTTACAGCTGTGGTCCCCAACCCCTGGGCCATGGACCAGTACTGGTCTGTGGCCTGTTAGGAACCAGGCTGCACAGCAGGAAGTGAGTGGCAGGTGAGCACATGAAGCTTCGTTTGTATTTATAGCTGCTCCCCATTGCTGACATCACCACCTGAGCTCTGCCTCCTGTCAGATCAGCAGTGGCATTAGATTCTCATAGGAGCACGAACCCTACTGTAAACTGCACATGCAAGGGATATAGGTTGCATGATCCTTATGAGAATCTAATGCCTGATGATCTGAGGCGAAACTGAGGTGGTGATGCTAGCACTGGGGAGTGGCCGCAAATACAGATTGTCATTAGTAGAGAGGTTTGACTGCATAATAAATGTAATGTATTTGGATCATCCCCAAACCATCCCCCACCCGGTCCGTGAAAAATTGTCTTCTGTGAAACTGGTCCCTGGTGCCAAAAAGGTTGGGGACTGCTGGTTTACAGTGTCAAAGCACTGATCAGAAGCTGTGGTGATTTTATCAATATAGGTAAATTCTGTTCTGTTGAGGTTAATTTTTAAAAGGGTCCAAAAATCTTCTAAAAAAGTTTGCAAGTTATTCCTCCAGGGCACACTAAAGTACTTCAAGTGTATTTCAAGGAGAAAGATACATTTAGCAAGGTTTGATAAGTGATGTAGTTCAAAATAAAACAGTGAAACTATCGAAATGCACTATAGTTGGCTAAAACAAATTTCTACTGTACTATGTGTGGTCCAGACTCTCCTGGGGCAAAGGGAAGAAGTCTTATATATTTATTGATGAGAGCAGCATTTCTTAAACCAGTGCTGGCACTTAGTCTTCCTGAAAAATTAATTTTACAGTAATTTATTATTTAATGCAGTCTACAGTGGTAGGAGGAAAACAAATGATGGCCTTTTCAAAGGTGGTTGATTTTATCATCCGCATGGGGCGAGGAAAGACACAAGAAGATAATCTGTTGAGTCCTTGAGAGATACGGGTCAGAGATTAGCTCCTGATTGCCAAAATGAAATTTCATGCTTAAGTTAGAGAGGCAGGATGAGAGGCATTACTGCAGTTATGGCCCCTTATTTTGGTGATGGTGGGATGGGGAAGGAGGTTAGAATATGAGTTCTGCCTCCCTGTTGCTGTACGACCTTAGGCAAGTCACTTAACATAACTAGCCAGGCCTTGGCTCCCGCATTTAAAAATGGCAATAGCAATTCCTACCTTTGTTGTAATGACCTGATAGCTTTTAATATATTGTGTTTATTATTTTTTTCCTAGTGAATGACCTTATGGATAGGCTAACATTTGTTAGATAAATTTAGATCAGTTATGTTACAAGTCCCAAAAGGGCAAAAACCACATCTGTCTTGTTTAGCAACACACAGAAGATACTCAGTTGTTGTAAAATAAATAAATTAGAGGATCTAAATTGGGCATTAAATCAGTCAGACCAATTGCGCTATAGTCCAAGACTTACGTTCATGCTAACATCACCACAATAACTTCTCCGATTTAGCTTTCATCCTTTAAAGGTTAAAATATCACCACTTATTCTTCACACATCTTTGATGATTGGCACAAAGAAAAATGTGTTAAATTTTAGAGAAACCAAGTAATAGAGTGACTGATTAGCCTGATAAAAGTCATATCTAGAATTATCTCTGTATTCATATAACCATTGACCTTCAGACTATTCTGAAGGTTTTTTGTGGGTGGTATCTTTAAAACATTTTATGTTACAAAATTCCTCTTTTTTTTGAGGAAGTGCACAAAACTCTCCTGATTTTTTTGTTTTTTAGTTTTTTTTGGAATTTAATTATTATTAGAAATCACTACAAAATAATTATTTTCACTTTAACTGAGAATAAGGAAAATTATTTCAGAATCAGAAAAGTTCAGTCTTCTTTAATATTTACTATAAATATCAATTCCGATGAAAGACTACATAATACTTCTTTCTGAATGTGATACTTCTTTACTTCTTGCCTGATCCCAGGAAGCCAAAATTTCAGAAATATAAGCAGCTGTCTAAATTTCTTCCTATCCCAATTATTCTGTGACTCTAAGTCAGCATCAAGATAACAAATTAAAATAATTCAATCATCTACAGATATAATTGTCTAGAATGACATATGTTAATGTAACTCTGAGTTGGAGGCTGATTATGGTGGTTTAATTTCCTTCTTCTTTTTAACTTTACTTGTATTTTCTATTTTTTTTAAATGGATATATACTACCTCTATAATATATAATATAATTAAACACCAAAATAACATAATCATCTTTGCTGTCTTTCCTGATGTATATTCTTGGAGAAAATTACATGGCTCAACTAAATATAATGCCCCGATTATTGCTGCCAATCACGCAGGGCTTGTACAGGGTGCATTTCTTTTAGTTTGTTTCAGACATTGCTCCTTCACACTCTTCTTTGGCAGCTTTACTAGTCACATTGAGTTCCCTGAAGCAAAATAGTGGTTTGTCATGATTATTTCATCCTTAAAAGAAGCCTGAATGCTGTTAAATCTTGGCTTTCCACCATTTTAAATCTAAAATCCTGTCTAACCTGACCTAGGGAGATTCCCACTTATACTCCTACTAGTAGCAATTGTCTTCACGTGGTCAAGATATTTTAAAGGGAATCATCCTTTTGTGATCTAGGGTTATGTCTTGCCCAGAGTTTCATCTTGTGTGTTTGTTGAATGACTATTAGGGAGTCATTCATTAAAGCAGAGAGGGGAGATAGGAATAGAAAACTAGGAAAAGCAGCAAATTGAGGAGGAAATTCGATTTTTGTTTGAACTAGCTCGTGTGTTTAGCCAAAGGAATTTCCTGTGGTCAAGAGTTGCCATATGATACATTTCCTAATATTTAAGAAAATCAGTAACATGCTTTTCCTTGTTTATGTGATTTTCTCTTTGTAATGTGATCACAACAGGTTATATAAGCTCATTTCTAAATCTATAATTTAAAATAGGTGTACACAAAAGAAAAATAGATAAAGCCACAGTACAATAAGTCATCTTGATTTTATTTATAAAATGTAGTAGGGCAGAACAATCATGGGCTTTGGAATTATTAGACCTGGATTCAAAATCCCAATTCTACTTAATTGTCATGAAGTTCTAAGCAAGTTATGTAACCTCTTCAAGTTTCACTTAACCATCAATGAAATGGAAGTAAGAATATTAATTGTTCATAATATAATAGAGACAGATAAATAGATGTGACTGCTTAGTATGGTGATTATATTCATGTAAAATATGGTACCTATTAGAAAATTTGCACTGTTTGGCTTTCTTCCAATGTTTGCTCTACAATAGCCTCTATTAGATCATGTGATAGCTTGTTACTAGTGAACAAAATATTTGCTTTTGGATAAGAGCTTAATATTTAGTAGACAATATTTTCTTCTAGATGATCTTAGCTACCGCTGGCTTCTAAATGAGTTTCCTGTATTTATCACAATGGATAAACGAAGATTTGTGTCTCAGACGAATGGCAATCTCTACATTGCAAATGTTGAGTCTTCTGACAAAGGCAATTATTCCTGCTTTGTTTCCAGTCCTTCTATTACAAAGAGTGTGTTCAGCAAATTTATTCCACTGATTCCAATACCTGAACGTAAGTACTTTGTTATACCCAATTTTCACAAGATTGTTACGGTAGACTTACAACAATGAGAAGAAACAGCCAGTGGGAAGACTAAGTGGCTTCTCAGGAAGGACAATATAGAGGGCATGCATTTTGAGGGGGGCTAAAGGCTTGTTCCAGAACTTTTTGGGTTAAGAAGACTCATCTAATAAAATTATCATGAGAAGATTGAGTTTGGGTTAGTTGCCTCTAGCTCAGAAAACACAGGGGACTGATTCACTGGTCAAATACTAGTATATTGGTTATAACAGCAATCCCTGGCATCTGCTTTTTGTTTCATGGCCAGTCCTACTTCTTAGTAAGTTCATGAAGAAACCAAAGATTAGGTCAAAACAAACAATAGTGATTGCAGAATTATAAAAAAGAAAAAAGGTTGATTATTTTGATATTTTTAAGGAACTATTTACATGATACAGGTAAGTGAATAAATTGCCTTTTCTACTCTACGTAATTAGCATAGGGGGCTACCACAGCGGTGCCATGTTGCATGACCACTGACCTACTGATGGGCTTTTCCCCAGGCTCTGATGGACTGCCACCCTATCTAAAATGCACTGCTGCTTAAGAGAATCATATCACAATAAATTTGCTTACTTTACATAATTTATATCCCAGTCCTACGGCTACATTAATATCAGTGAGTTCAAGCTTTTGAGGGAATACCACCTTCAGATTGGCAGACTTAGATTTGGTTCCTGCCTTTACCCATAAATCCAGTGTGACAATTGGGAAAATGCCATAGTATCACTGAGATTCCATGTTTACATCTCTCTGTAAGCAACACTCACATAATTGATATTCAATAAATATTGTTGACATTCTGACTGATTTTTCTCTCAGTCTTAAAAGATACCCTCACCTCCTACTTCACAAATTGAAAAGGTGCCATCATGTAAAAATTCCCTTGATTTTCTTTCTGACTCTCCCCTAGAAATATACTTGCATTTCAGTGCTTCTATTTATTTCCTTCCTTCCTGTCTCAGTGGAAGAAATATTTCTCCTCCTGCTCAAGCTCATTCTTCTAGTTGTTCTGGTTCACAACCAGTTTGATTCCATTAGAGACTTCACTACATCATTTATTTCCTTTCTTTTCTGTATCTTCAAATTCTACCCCACCTCGTTCTCTCTGCATTTTCTTTTGTATTCAATACAAACAATCTTGAATAATCACAACTCCCTAATTGTTAAATCCAAAAAACACTTCTTGGTCCTTATTCTGTTTGAACTTTGGCATGGCCTCTTCTGCTGTTTGTGAACTTTCCCTTCTTTATCTAATTTCCTCAACTCCTCATCTATCTATCTGCCTGACAAATTCTACACAGTATGCTTCACCAGGCAGTCTTCCTTCTTATATTTATTTCTAGTCTTTCCCTAGATATTGCCAGCCACTGACACATTTTCAACAGTAGCCCTAGGCAGATGACTTCAAATTTTGTGTGTTTAGACCTTAATTCTACCTATATCCTGGACTTGTCCCCCCAAAAAGGCTCTCAATGATATTAAGCTGAAAGTGTTCCAAACACAATTGTTATCTCCCCACAAAAGCTCCTCCTCTCCGGGTGTTCTTCAGCGTATTTAGCAACACAATTTTATTTCCACTAACTCAAGGTAGCGTTTTTTATCTTCAACTCCTTTCTTTCCCTGATCTTCATGACAGCTAATCAAATGGTTCTTAATTAGTAGGTAAGCACCAAGGAAGTTTTGGGGGACACAGGGGACCCAGAGATACTGATTTGGCAGGCCTAGGATATGACCCAGGAATCTGCAAGTTTAACAAGCATCCCAGGTGATTCTGATAATTGGGTCTTTGATCTATACCTTGCGAAACATTGATCCAAGGAGCAGTCCTGTTGATTCTGCCTCTGAAATACAATCTGTATCTGTTGTTTCCTTTCTGTTTTCACTATGGCTGTATCCTAGTGTCAGCCCTCACCTGTTTTGCCTGAATTAATGAAATAGCCTCCTTTAGATCTATTTAGATCTTTAGATCTGTATTTCTCCTTTCCATGTTCCATCCTTTAAAACTGCCAACAAGGTCTTCTACTTAAACCCAGGGTAAAGTCCCTATTACTTCTCTTACCGAGTCCCACTGATAGATGCCTATTGAGGAAATTACTCTAACAATCTTTAATATCATGTTTTCAGTCCTTTTAGATTGTGGGTTCAACTTCAACTACATATACTTCAATGTCATTTGATTTCCTAGACCTTGTTTAATTCTTTGCACATTCCCAAAGCTTTGTCATAATATGCTATTTCCTCAACCTGAACTGGTCTGATTCAAATGCCATCTTTGCCTGAGATTCCTATAGCACTTACATACTTGTAACTATCCTCCTTGGCAGTCACTCTTTCAGAGTACTTATTTTGTTTTGTCTTATGTATCAAATTATTGTGCATGTATTTGTCTTTTTAGCATTATACAGTGTAAAGTACACACTCATGTTGTGATCCTAAACAATGTATTTTACCTTTCTGAGCCTGTTTTTTTCCTTGTAAGATTGAGGAATTTACACATTTTTCAAGATTGATATGCTAAATAAATGAAATAAAGTATTTTGATGAGTGCAGTGTTGAATAAATATTTTCCTTGTATCCCTCTCTCCTTCCCTCTTTTCAACTTGCTTCCTTCCCCTTTGCCTTCATCTCTGTGGACATTTCTTTCTTCTTTTCTTCCTCTTTTCTTGCCTTGACTTTCTTTTCTGCTTTTTCCCTTTCCTTATCTTTCACTTCCTTTTGTCTTTTTCTACCTTCCTGAGCCCCATACAGTGCCGATCACAATGTTTACACATATGTGATGCTTCCTAAAGACTTCTTAAATTTTTTTAGTGAATTGAGTCAGAGTGGTTATGCAGCTGTCAGAATGAGCTGATGTTATTGAAATGCTTGATGAGTTATACTATATGCACACGTATGTACTGTGTATAAACAAGTCTGTGCATTGTGACATGACCAGTACCCACACCGAGAAAAGCATTCCATATTGAAGCAGTTCTAATCCTACAGAAATCACGATATTAAAAAGAACACTATTGTGCTTAATAATTAGTGGATGTTTGTGCTTCTCCTAATATTAGGAACAACAAAACCATATCCTGCTGATATCGTAGTTCAGTTCAAGGACATATATGCATTGATGGGTCAAAATGTGACTTTAGAGTGTTTTGCGCTTGGAAAGTAAGTATACTTAAACTTTTCATTAACATATATAGAACTGTATTAATTTTTGTGCCATTTTAGGAAATAAATGCTTTAACTATTTAGCTATAAACATACAGTAATTTTCTTTTAAGAGTTGTGGACCTTTAGCACTTGTATCTTCTGTTTAAAGTCCTGTTCCTGATATCCGATGGCGAAAGGTCCTAGAACCGATGCCAAGCACTGCTGAGATCAGCACCTCTGGAGCTGTCCTCAAGATCTTCAATATTCAGCTAGAAGATGAAGGCTTATATGAATGTGAGGCCGAGAACATTAGAGGAAAGGATAAACATCAGGCAAGAATTTATGTTCAAGGTAGGTATATTATTTTGAGTTTATATAAATTTCATAAATCTTTTAGTTAGAGCCATTTCCATACTTGAAAAGCAACTATATAATGATTAATGGTTTTAAAAGCAGTGATGTATACGGCATCATGCAGAAGGATGAAATATTTGTCTTATGTCTAATTAAGTTACAACTATGAATTATAGAATTATAATTATTCTTTGGTATTATAGTTAAGATCAATGAATTCATGGTAGCATTCTTGCTAATTTTCAGAACACACAATTAATGTAGATTGTTCACTCCCTTTATCATTCTCTTTTTTAATGCCTTTTTATTTATAGAAAAACATGTGTGTTATGACTTACTTTAGGCCAGTGGTTTGCAATCTTTAATGTGCATAAAAATCACCTTGGAGGGCTTGTTAAAACATGTATTGCTGGGCCACACCCTCAGAATTTTTGATTCAGAAGGTCTACTAGTGGCTCATGAATTTGTATTTCAAACGAGTACCTAGGAGATGCCAATACTATTGGTCCTGGAACCACACTTTGAGAACAGCTGGTCCAAGGAATCACTTTTCTTTGACAAAATTATCTTGGCACAAGCATTCAATTTTTACACATTAAAAGAAATTTATATCTGGGAAGACAGAATCTTTTTCATGCCACACCAGAAACTGTTCAGGCTGAAATAATCTCTGGAATGTTCCACAACATGAATCTTGCAGGTCACAACTGAATAAACATCTAGGGCTTTAGCAAGATTATTGATTTTTAACTCTGGCTACTGCCCCACTTCTCTTTTTTCTGTCTTTCCCAAAAAGTAATAAAAATCTTGACGGATTCATGCACATTCTCTAAAAGTGTTGTCACCATCTTCAACTTTTCTTCTCTCTTAAATCCTCTGCAATTTGATTTTCATCTCCATCTCTCCTCTGAGACCTTTCTTCTTGTGGTCACCTGCAGCACCCTAAAGCTGACAATCAATTCTTAGTTTTATTTTGTCTGATCAAACAGTCCTAGTGGCCGCAGTTGGTTCCTCCCTCCTTCACGATCCACTTTCTGTCCACTTGGTGTCTAGAACTCATACTTTATTAGTTTCCTGTACACCCTTCTCATTCTCCTTTGCTGTCTCCTCCTAACTCCATGCCTTTCAAACATTGGGGTGAGCAGGGTTTGGTCTTTGAACCTCTTCTTTATTTTAGTCACTCCATTTATGATCTCATCGGTGATTATGGCTTTGCACACACTCTGTACCCTGAAAGCTCTAACCCAGATGATTCCCCTGAACTTCAGACTTGCATATCCAATGTCCCAGTGACATTAACTTGATACAATCAGATGTACATGCCGTGGGCTCCTGAGAGGAAGAAAATTCTGGTAAAGATCCCTTAAATTTTTGAAGTAAAACTACCACTTTATACCAGGTTTCTAAAGCTTACAGATGTGTTTTTATTCAACACATTAAGAAAACTACACTACACATTCTCAGCAGAGTAGACTTCTGACTTGTCTAATATCTAATGCCTCAGAGGGACAAAGGTAATAGAACAGGTATTTATGTGAGGTAATTTAAGGGAACTATTATTTTTCCTTTACTAACGAGGCATACTAAGTTTTATCTTTAGGTCTAACGAAATCGGCCAAAGATTACATAGTTAAACTATATGGAGAACGTGTCAAGCAGATTCAATTATTTATTCTTCTCATTGGTAATATCACATGTCTGTGTCACCCATGTGAGGCCAAGGCAGGAAAGGTGCTGATATTCCTATATTATGTATTGCTAAAGATTGTGTACAGAATAAAACCTTTATCAATTAACATTAACATATTCACCAATATTGAGCTTTTTAAAGTTATCTTCATATGTCATAAACAAATATAATGAAGGATAAGTGAAAAAATGTACTATTTTTATAGGCTGTATATGTATGTTTTCATATACATACATGTTAAATACTTCCTACAAGATTTGCATATTACTTTTATCATAAAATAAATACAAGTTCTCATTTTAAAAGAAAATTAAATAAAATGTTACTCTCCACTCAGGATTCTCTCCTCCTACCTTCTCCTTATTTTATATTAATTTATCTATATCTATTTGGACTACTTAGACAACTGAAATACTCAAACAGACCATCAGATTGTTCATTTGTTTGTTCTCTAGAAATATTTTTTCTTTGGGGAAATTTCTAGCATTTTTTCATTTTCCTAGATTTTTCTTTAGCTATCAAGTAGATCAGATCAAATAATGAGAGTGAGATCAATTTTACTCAAGCATGGATTTCACCAATCATAGCTACTATATGAAGTTTGTAACATGGAAAGAGTATTTAAGTGTTCAAGTCATTTTTCTAGTTCTACAGTAAGATGTTACAGTGGCCACTAGCTGAAAGTTTCATCAAAATGAAGATAATGTATACCTGAGGAAGTGAGAAAATAATCTGAATCTTTATCCAAAAGGTTGAGAGATGATGCTATAATGAACCGAGATATAATTCTTTAAAACTTCAATTGTCATATTGACAGATTTAAAGGTTTATATTATGAACAAAAATTCAATTATTTTAGCACTAATCATGAATTAATTTTTCAACAATACATGGTTTACAAGTAGAAAAGTAATTACTAACTGAGTTATAGTTACCTCATGCTGTAATAATGTAGGGTTTTCAAAGGACACAGATCTATGTGAATACAATTTTAATGGCTCTAACATTTATTTCAGGGCACATGCAATATCTGATGTATTCTCCAGAATAAGGCTAACTAAATGTAATATTTATACTATTGAGATTATGATGGATGTTCAGACTCACATTTAACATTTATAATTTTCCTTACTTTTTAGCATTTCCTGAGTGGGTAGAACATATCAATGACACAGAAGTGGACATAGGCAGTGATCTCTACTGGCCTTGTGTGGCCACAGGGAAGCCCATCCCCACAATCCGATGGCTGAAAAATGGATATGCGGTACGTATGTTCAAGTGCTTTGCTGGTCCTCAGTCCATGTTCAAACAACATTTCAGGGTGGTTCTGGGATAAATTTAGCAGGAGAGCCAATAGAGTAAGGGTACTTGGGCCCTGAAATATAAAATCTTCCTAAAAAAAAAGCAAACAAGAAACTGAACATAAAGTGTCTTCTTTCAGTTTAAACAACTTCCTGTAATCTTACTCTACCTTCTCTCTTTCTCTCCTTATTTTTTCCTTTGTTCCACTTTTCCACCCTCTTCCAACTCATCCATCTCCACTACCTGATATTGTCCTCTTTTTCTTGCCACTATTTTCCTGAACCCCACAGAAACAGAGGTAAGAGTGAAGCTCTAAGTCCTACCTTTAGCCCTGGGGACAAGTAGCAGCAGTGGGACCCTTCTCTACTTCCCACTGTAATCTCCCAGCTGGTCCAAGAGGGAAAAGGTGGACTCTCAGCTCTGTAGGATGAATAGAACAAGAGCCTTTGGGCATGGTAAGTGGGTTTTACTTCCCCATGCCATGAAATCCCACTTGACTCATCTTAGGTTACAGTGGGGGCAGGTAAACATAGTGTATCTAAATTAAAAAAACAAATAAGCCCAAACCTAAATGAAAGCATTTCTCTTAACATTTATTGAGAATATGTGTTTCACTTTTATTCTTTTCAGTATCATAAAGGGGAATTGAGACTATATGATGTGACTTTTGAAAATGCTGGAATGTATCAGTGCATAGCTGAAAACACACATGGAGCCATTTACGCAAATGCTGAGCTGAAGATCTTGGGTCAGTATCGTTGCTAATTTCTGTTAAACATTCATCAAGAAAACAATATATGGAAAAGGTGATAGTATATTCATAGGTCACATATGATTTTACATTACTTTCTTTAATTGCCAAAGTTAAAAACTTTTCATATATGCAGTCCGGAATGGAAGAGTATTATTTTTCTTGTCATTGAAGAGCATTTAAGTAGAGAAAAAGTAACCCTTTAAAATGTCCTTACATTGGCTGAAAATTCCAACTACATATTTCATGAAAATACATCCTTTTATTTTTATCTAGGAAGATGAACTCTGTAATAAATTTGAACCAATATGGAATAAAATGTTTTTTTAACGTATTTTAAATGACAAGGCAAATTTACACTTGCCAATTTTGAAAAGTCGTCTTGTCTCCTATGCCAGGGCAGCTAAACACTGCCTACACAATCACATAACAGTGAAGACTGATGCTAAAATGCTACGTGTGATCCAGCCTGAGATGAATCCTTAGAACTTTTGGGGCATTCTCAGTTCCTGGGTCTCACACCCTACAGTTGCTATCCAATACCTTTGAAACATTCTTCAAGTCCCTTACCTCGCCCTGACTCCTGCCTTCATACTGTCTTCTTAGTCTCCATGAAAACTGAAACCCTTTGCCATAAAGTGTTTTAGCTTCCCATCCCTCACCCAATGCTGTATCTTCATTACACTTGTCTTTTCAGTACTCTTTATCCAGAGGAGGAAGTGTTTCTTCTATCCAAAATTGAAACAATCCCTTTACCTCTTTGCCCTATTCATTTTCACTTTGCCTGATATTTGATATCAACCACCTATCAACACAGCTTCCTGTGTGTGTGTGTGTGTGTGTGTGTGTGTGTGTGTTTGTGTGTGTGTGTGTATGTGTGTATACATACTCCTTCCAGCTGTCTCTCCTTTTGGTCCTGTTTTATTCTTGAACTCTCAGCTCTTGTCTTTGGCGACTCCAAGTTCTCATACCTCCCGGTCATTTCTTCTCTGTCTCCTTCATTGTCCCTTTTTCACACCCTCCGCTGCCTGGCTAGAAGTCCTGCTCTCTCCTGGAACCATTCCTCTGGTTCCATTCCATTTTCTTCCACCTATCCCTTTACGTATTCTATATTATTATTATTCCTGGATTCTTACTATTATTATTTTTAAATTCCTAGTTAATTTCTTCTCCTCTCATTAACTATCAGTGATCCATAATTTATATCTCTGACCCAGATATTTATCCTCAGCTTCAGACTCAAAATAAATACTTCCTAGCAGAAATGCTCATCTGGGTAACCCCACAGATAACCCAAGCTCAGCATGTCTGAATCTGGGTTCCTCCTCTCTCTCCCACACTCACATCTTGAGCTCCTCAAAGATTCTCTGTTTTAAAGAATGACAGAGTCCACCACAACCCTTTCCCCATCCAGTACATCCATTAAACTTTTCCAGTTTATACTAGAAATATCTCTAAGATTTTTCATTACAGCTACTTTACTTATTTTTATTACAGTTACTTTACTAAGGCCTTACTGTATCATGTCCCTTTCATGTTACGTGAAGGAGTTGTCACCAGGTTTAGTCATATTCTAAGTAGTGAATCTAGGGAGTCAGCTTTCTCTTCTAGAACTGGTTACTGAAAAGATAAAGCAACGACTCAAGGCGGCCAGTTTTATTCTTGCTGCACCAAAAGAAAACTCTTTAAAACATTGCTATCACTACAAATTGAGTGACACTAAAGGAATAAGGTAGAAAACGAGAGAATCCTAAGAAAGCATTAAAGAAAACTATCCTCAAAAAAGATCATCTTAACTTTAATATTCCTTGCCACTTATTGTAATGGTGAGGAGCATACTCCATTTCTTTCTCCCCAAAGTCTAAATTCCTTGGTGATATATTTACTCTAATTACTTTGGGTATCAAGCAAGCATTGCAGGCTCTTTGGTACAAAGGGATGTAAAATCATTTTGACTCTTAAGAAACGAGGTGAATTTAAATTCTTTCCCAAATGAAAACTTTCTGTTTTCTATTAGAAGTTCTTATCTTCCTGCATTACAAAAGAGAAGTATAAAAACTCATTGGCTCAGACTGAAAGATCTCTGTGTATTCAAGCCTAAAATCTTCAAATCATTTAATGACTGTTAATGTAGTAATTAAACAAACTGACCAATTTGATCCTCCTCACATCAGTAGTTCCTGAGCATCTTTATATTGCCTCAATCTATTCTTATTTAATATACCTTTAGAAACAGTGCTTCGCTCTCTCTTTTCCTGAGTTATTTAGTTAAATCATGTATTCATCCCCCAAATATTTATTGGGCATTTACTCTACACCAGATACTATTCTTTAATAGGTGCATGCAATTCAGTAAAAAAACCAAAGAGACAAGAAATGCATCATGCCCTCTTCTTAGTTGGGGATAAAATATTCCCTTATTCCTTCCTGCTCCCAAATTATATAGGAATATAGTCTATATTCTGATGCTATTAATAGAAATTCAAATATTAGATAAATATGAAGTCATTTGAAGGACTACACCAAATCAACTGTTTCATTAAAACCCTAACTGATTCAAGAAAAATTCTTATTTTCTAGATAAATTTGGCTTTTAAAATACAATCCTATTAAACTTTCTTTCATATTTTATCAGAAATTTGTCACCCAAAATGTTTATTGAGCCTATACAAAATACCCAGCACTGTGTTAGCTGTACAACTCAGGTTGGTTGGTTACTTATTTATTATCAGTTATCAAAATTCAGACTAAAGGACTGAATCCTTGCTACGAAAGTGTCTTCCTCAGAGAATTGGCAGCAGTAATGACATTTAGGAGCTTATTAGATGTGCAAAATCTCAGGCCTTACCCTAGACCTAATGAATGATTTTGATACACAGATAAAATTTAATAATCACTAGATTATATGATGAAGAGTCAAAACCCATAAAAAGATACACTTCAGCCTAGAAAAGGCTCTAGAAGTGACACAATTACAGATGATTGGAATGTGTTAAAATGATGGATAAAATCCCCCTGGAGTCAGCCAATAGAGAAGGTGATTGAGCAGTGGGCAAGAGGTGGGGACCTTGTTGAAAATTAGAGCACCCCATCAATGGAGTGAACTTTCGTAAGACTCGATAGCCCATTTTCATGATTATTGTTCTTGGAGGTGAGGATGAACTACAGGTGGATCATGCACTTCTTAATTAATTGATTAGATCACCATTCACATAGCTGTAGATATGTCCTGAAGGCAGAGATCAGATCGCTCTGCTCCTTCTGGCATTTATTTCACAGAATGTCTGCACAGAGCTGGTGCTCAGTAAATGTAGGAATTACATTGTTTAATGAAGAAAGGATTATGTCGGAATTACATTGTTTAATGAAGAAAGGATTATGTCGTTTAATGAAAAGAGCGTGCCTTGAAAACAGAAGGCCCACCATTCAAATGTGAATACCACCTGTTGCTGCCTGTGGCACCTTTTCCAAATTATATAATCTTAACGGATTTTAATCTTCTCATTTGTAAACTGGGGATAATTTATCCAAAGTGTGGCTGGGAGAGTCAACTATGACTGTACGTCAGCATGTATGGGGCCGCCCCCTTTTGCAATTGAGTCAAAATAATTGAATTAGATGTTACTTTTAAGGTAAATGTGTATACAATATTTTATTTTAATTAAAGTTTATAATAATCCAGTTATCATCAAGAACCATACATTTGAATTTGGCAAATTTTATAATATGTAAAAGTTATTGAATAAAAGAAAAAAGTATTGAGTGTGGAATGCCAATTGGTCACACAGCTGATTATGTTTACTGAGCTTAATCCTTTCCATTTACTGATGAAAAGGGAATAAAAGATGCTATTACTATAATACAGAAGGCTTTGTGTTTATGCTTTATTAACACAAAGAGAAAAGTAATAATTTGCTTTCCTTTTAGCTTTGGCTCCAACTTTTGAAATGAATCCTATGAAGAAAAAGATCCTGGCTGCCAAAGGAGGAAGGGTGATCATTGAATGCAAACCTAAAGCTGCACCAAAACCAAAATTTTCATGGAGTAAAGGGACAGAGTGGCTTGTCAATGGTAGCAGGTCAGTTTAGAAACTAGAAATCCAATTGCAATTAACTATTTGGGAAAGTTTATTTTATAGAAAATTTGTTTTCATATTAACAATGTAAATGTTTGTTCCAATACTTTTCCACAGAAGATGGAAAAGAAGATGAACAGAAATACTGCTCATCCCTATTATTATCTATTATAATCAGGGTTCAGTTTTTAAGATTCTATAATTTATGAGGAATTTAGAAAATTGAGGCTCAGATTTTTTTTATGAACTGCCCAAAGCCAAACAACTAATAAACATTGGGGAATAAAATAGGATCTCTCTAATTTTTTTTCCCTAACAAGGGCATCTGTTGAATATATCCATTCATATTTTATTTAATTTTATGCAATTAGCCTATTAAATATTTGGCAGGAGAATAAAAAGGTGACTTAAAAGTACAAATCATCTCTTCCCATCTTTAGATGAGCAGGATAGTCTCATTATCTTCCTAATAAGTGTACCATGTACGGATGTTTTAGTGGCTTTGGGACAAAACACAAAAACAGTGTGCAACTTGCATAGATTATTCATATAAAAGCCACACTGACTAGTTTTTATAGGGTTCCTAGAAGTTATATTGAGTACTAAAGCATGAGGAGGAGAAAGCTAGGATGGGAAACAGGAGGAAAGGAATGCGGAGGTTGGGGTGGTGGTGTACTCCAGGAAGTGAGGACAGTATGTGCAAAGGCTCTAAGGGCAAGAAAGTACAGGATGTATAAGAAATTGAAAAAACTTAAATTAGTGTGATTTGTCATTAAAGGAAAATGGAGAAGATTTTTAGGAGATGAGACATGTAAGCCAGATCATAAATGACAAAGTTTTCTGTGCTAAGGGGCTTGGGTTTCATCTAAGAGTAATGGAAATCTGTCTAAAGTCTTAAACAAGGGAGGAATAAGCTAATTTTTGCCTTTTGAAAGAATATTTGGCAAAAGTGTAGAAAAAAATCTTCATAGTAATCCAGTACAGTTAGAAATATGGGTGTTATCATCCCTATTTTGATGTATTTAAAGCCTGTCAAAGTTAAAGTGAACCTTCTGAAAAAGATATATCAATAATATCCAAACTGAAACTTGAACTTGTGTCACGTTGACATGGAAGGAGAATGTGTCAGCACAGTTCTTTTATTAGGATGATCACAAATATGGCTGGGGGTGCGGGGAGGAGGCAGGCACGGCAGGGACTTCCCTGAATGCATCAACTTTTAAAGTCAGTATGTTTGACCTAAGAGTTCTTAAGATATTATCAAAATGATACTAGAAGAATATGTGGTAAAGGAAGAGTCAGTTCAATTTGCTGCTGAGACACTAATGCTGAGACAATAAGCAATGCAGAGTCCGTGATCAAAGGGCAGCCCCATGTCTCCTTCAACAACCGGTAGCACAGCGCTCCCCTGGGCCCCACCATTAGCTCTCTCTTTTTGATCACAGAATTTGCTCTGATTCTGATGAAGATTAATGTCATGGGCTTTTCCAGCAAGGATTTTCCAGTGTCATGTTTCATGGATTTGTTTTTCCTGAATATCAATGTGTTCAAATAATATTTTTAAAACCTTTGCAATCAAATTGTATTACTTTCTTGATAAGTCTACAAATCCAACTTTTGTTCATTACTTTAATTCATTAATATCTCAGTTTAAATTACCACTTTATAATAGATGTAATATTCATATACAAATATGTTTGAATGTTGTAAAATAGTATATATAAAAGTTAAACAAAATTTTGTATTTATTTTGAAAAATAATATCCAAGGAGTAAGTAAATAATGGTATTTAGGCATGAATATAATCTCATTTTGATGACTATAATTACAAAAAATAGTTCCACTTAGCGAAGTTTTTCTGTGCCTGATTAGTGGTACATAGAGTGGCTTATACAATATTTGCACTCAGGGAGGAGCTATGCATCTTGATAACTTATAATTAAGTTCTCAATTTTATGATTTTATTTTGGACTCAAATGATATACTTTCTCTAGCAGAATTTCTTTGTAACTAACAGAATTAATTTAGTTGTCAATTTATATTCAATGGACTATCAACTCTAAAGTGACCTTTATCTGAGCCACTATGGGAGAGGATCTCCATGATTCTTTTCTACTCCACAGTTTATCCTGGAGTAATTTTGGCAACAATAAGGTGACTAGTTTGTTAAAGACCTGTTATTACTAGTTTGTTTGACTGCTGATTCATATCAGATTATCTGGAAATAAGAATAGGATCTTGAGAGCTTAATCTACATTTATTTAAGAAAAAGGAGCATTACTACAACAAAAAAAATCAAGTTCCTACACTATTCTTACTAAAAAGTAATTTTAATGTCAAAGGAGAGGTGCCTGAAAGTATAAATGAGATGAATAACACAGGAAGTATGTATACCCTTTAAAGATGATAAAGATCAATTGAGAGCTAACATAAGTAAACTACAAATATTAGTGTGGATTCTAGAAAGAATTGTCATTGTTTTTCCACTGCTACTTGACTATAATTTTAATTGCTTTGCTTGCAAAATAATTAAATGGGAGGGGAGTGGAAATTTGGCTAAGGTCTTATACTAGAGCTTAGTGAGAAAAAAGTGTGGTACATTAATACTGCCACTGTGTTGATACATGTCCTCCAAGATGTAGTTGCCAGGACAGGATTAGCCATGTAAGAAATGTATTAATGGCAATGCGTGGCAGAGAAAATAGAGAGGAAGCTGGGTGGAGGCTGGAAGAGCTATTTGACTGAGAAGCAGGTCTGATCCCAGATGAAGGAGAGAGCGATAGAAGGAAAAAAGAAATGACTTGGAGTGCAGAGCAGTTGTAAGGGAGTACAGTAAGGCCACTGGAGAGTCTTTCAGTTAAAAATTCCCATCAGAGGAGTTTCCTCCAGGACCAGGTCTGCTTTAAATTTCCTCCCATGCTCAGTCATTGTCTGACAGCAGTCTGTGGCTGAGAACAGCCTTTTATTGTCATATTATTTTGATGATGCATTTCTTCTTCAAGAACAAAAAGTATTCTGAAATGAGCTTCAAGTTAGTACTGGATAATTAAAGAAGGGAAAGGAAATTCTGGAATATATTATTAGTGGAACTTTTGGTATTTTCTTCTATGGAGATTTGTATTAATAAGGTAGATAAATAGTATTTTTCTTTTATCAGATTCTCCCTTTAAAATGAAATATATGTGCGTATGTTTTACGCAATCTTCAAAGACAATTTGAAGTTTTGAAAATAGTACATTTAAAGAAAGTAAAAATCCAATGACAGGCAATCCAATGTTGAATCTAAGTATGAGTTGCTGTATAATAAAACTTACTGAGTTTTTGGTCTCCAGCGCTTAGAGAAAAGGCAGACAGGCAGGGAAAGATGAGCAGTATGAAAGATTTAGGTTATGTTTAAAGAAGAATTTCCTAAATGTTAATTTGTTATAGAAGCTATTACCAAGGGAGGTTTTTAAATATCTTTTTTTTTAACTTTCTGAAAATAAAATGTTCATATTTCTCTGTAGCAGTGAAAATGACAGTCTATCCTAACTTTGAAGTCTCAGTTGAAGTGCTGAGGTTACATTTCTAAAAGACCTGGGCTCATTTCTTTCAGTCCTATGACTAGTTTGAGCCTGCCCCATGGTGGGAGGTCAGTTAGAAGACTACTGTATTCGTTCAAGAAAAAGATGAAGGTGGCTTTCTAAAACAAATTGTCAATGCTGAGAAAGAATATTATAATATTATAAAGAATATTATAGTATTCAATATAAAAATTTAAATTAAAAAATAAAAATATAAAAATTATATATTATAGTTAATATATAATTTAATATAGTTTATTAAATATTTAATATATATTTAAATATAAAAATTAAGTGTAAAAATATGTATTATATTTTTAATATTAAAATATTCTTTATAATATATAAAGAATATTATAAAATGATAAAATGTTTTTCAACTTTAAAAAAATTCTCTTGCCATATGATTTGTATAAAATGTGACAATAAAAAGATAGCAGTTTCTCTCACATATGACATACAATAATGTGTTTTACTAAATTAATTTTGTGAATTATTTATTTTTTATTTCAATAGAATACTCATTTGGGAAGATGGTAGTTTGGAAATCAATAACATTACAAGGAATGATGGAGGTATCTATACATGCTTTGCAGAAAATAATAGAGGAAAAGCTAATAGCACTGGGACTCTTGTTATCACAGGTAAGACACCATTTGATTAATGTCGTATTTTGAAGTTTCATATGGTGCTTAATTTCTAATGTATTAAAAGACATACGATTCAGCACTAAGCCTCTAAAACAGTCCATGTATTGATAAGTTTCTATTTCAAAAGCATTCTGGGCAAGTCTCTTGCTTAATGAAATTGTTCCTGGAATTTGGATGTGAAAACATCATCTTATTCCTTTGCACAGAGAAACCAAAATGCACTGGACTTTATTCTTTTAATATACTGGATAATATGGTGTCTTATATTTTCTTGAATTTTGCTTTACTCTTTTATTTAAAAATGTATAGATCCCACGCGAATTATATTGGCCCCAATCAATGCTGATGTCACTGTTGGAGAAAATGCCACCATGCAGTGTGCTGCGTCCTTTGATCCCGCCTTGGATCTCACATTTGTTTGGTCCTTCAACGGCTATGTGATAGATTTTAATAGAGAGAATATTCATTACCAGAGGAATTTTATGGTATGTGTTTTATGTTTCATCTTATTAACACCCTGATGATTCCTATGTGTGTTCATTGAAACTTCTATCACTATAATCATATTTTATATGATTTTATTTTTTCCTGAGACCAGAAAACAGGCAAGAAAGCTTTTCATGATTCCCCTTATATTAACTGTAGTATTCTTGAACCTTTCTAAAATGGCTAACCCACAGATTTTGGTAGAGCTATTAATCAATAAATATTCATTGGGCTTTAGTATGTTCCCCCATAATTATTAAACAATATTTGCATTGATATGCACTATACCTCAGTATGTATGTGGTCTAGGTTCTAGTGCCTTCACTTTTACTTTAAGTAAGTGCATAGAACTTATACTTTGTTATAATGATTACTTTAAAGCATTTATTTTATGCTTTGAGGGTAAGAAACAGACAAAATATGTATGTTGGACGATTTGGGGAACTAGTTTCTGTGATTTGAAGAGGGTTAAATGGCTATATTTTAAGAATTGGAAAGTATATGTATTACAAATCCTAGAATTAAACATAGTGATATAGAAAGTCGAGGTATGGAAGTAAATAAAATAGAAGAAAAACATTGGGAAGTAATGTAGGAACAACAACTCGCAGAGGAGCGTCACTTTGTGTCTTGACAAGGTGTCTAGGTTCGGTGGATTTAAAAGGCAAATAGATCACTGGCCCCTGCCAGCCTCTTCTCTAGAAAGACAACTGTTTAGGAGCCCAAAGACCTATTTAGAACAAATGCTTAATTAAGACAACTCTAACTTTAGGAATCAGTTATTAATATAGAAACAGAAGCTTGAATGAACTCAGGATATTCGAGATTTTTTAAGTCACATAAAATTGGAAGATTGATATGTACACATTATAATATTATGCTTTCAAATTCTCCAGCTTTTTTTAAAACTCTTATAAAACTTTCCACTTTAAAAAAAAGCTAAAGGTATCCATGTAACAAAAACACCTGTACCCCCTTAATTAATATTTTCAAATTTAAAAAAAGCTAAAGCAAGCTTTCAGTCAAATAAGACTGGTTTTAACTGGATAGGGATTTTTTTTTTACATTTTTATTAGATAAATGCACATGAGCAACTATTGGGGCAGTATCAGTGTTAATGCCTTCTGTATGTTAATTGTAATTCCAGTTCTTTTTAATTTAACTGGTATAGCAATAATTATAAATCTACAATAAACCTACTAATTTTTTGGTTTTTGAACCAAAACACTTTAAAAAATAACAACTGAGAAATAGCAGAGAACTATAAATTTTGTATCTTGACATTATAGCATGTGACTTTTTTTCTTATATGTCTGAAACTATTTTGATATGCTTAATATAAACATGCCCAACATTCTTCAAGTTGTGTTTTGTACTGCAGGAAAAGTAAATGTCACTCATTTTAAGGGAAAAAAGTGAGCTAAACAGAGATCTTACCTTTTTTTTTTAAAAAAAAAAAATAGACTTTTGAAATTGAAAGAACTTCGGCGTTATAAATTAAATAATCTTAAAAATATAACTTGGAAATCTGAGAACCATAGTTTGTAAAGTAGTTACTTAGTACCTGCAGCGAAGTCTGTGTAAATAGATTTGGGAAAATAAATTGCACTAACTATGCAGAAACTTCATATTTAGAGCCTACTTACGTTCTCTAAAATAATAGTTATTTCGTGCTGGTTGCACATAGTAACATTTTGCAACAACAAAAAAAGAATTTAAGAAAAAGAGGAAGGAAGGAAGGAAGGAAGGGAGAGAGAGGAAGGAAGGAAAGAAGAAACAGCCTCGTGATTGTAAAAAAGAGAAAAATAAAGAAATACTGGAATACTAATTGAGAAATAAATAATAAATTAGACCATCACAATGTAAAAGGCCGTGTGGTCACCTGTGCACTCTCTCCCTTTGCAGATGATAGCCACAGAGATTCACACAGCCGCCCCTCTGCTAATCCAGGGAAGAGTTCTGACTCCAGGCCCAATCTCAAGACTCACCAACTTAGGTTTCAGCCCATTCTATCAAATATAATCTACCTGAGATAGAAAACCTACTCAACTGGCTAAATATGCAACTTAATTGAATAAAAATATCAAATTCACATTGTTAGCACTTAATACATGGATAGGTGGGTTCAATTTTCTAAATTTAAAAAAAAATAAGAATAATTATTTTAAAATAAATTATTAAACTCAATTCTGTCTTTTGAATCTACAAAAGACTATAAAGCTTTCCCTGGTGCCTTCTCTTTTAGGGCAGACTTCACAGTCAGACCTCACTGCTAAATACACCATGCAACATTTAAGTGAAAACACCATAAATGTTTTTTCTACCTTTTAGAAGATAGTCCTAATGGCTAGTAATTGCTTCTGGGCTCATTAATAGACCATTCTCACTAGGAGTAGCTCTTTTCCACCTAAAGCTTAGTGAATGAATACAATGGGGATAGCAGGGTTTGTGGACAGCAAATGTGAGAGAAGACACATTTGCAACTGCATTTGTCTATTGTTAAAAATTGCCCAGGCAAAAATCTCAGTATTGGCTTCTTAAATAATGTTTTGGTGTTTTATTTAATTCTGGCAACATGATTGAATAGCATCTGTTCATTAAAAAATCTATACTGAGCACATGCCATAAGCAGGCACAATGACAGACACTAGGGCAAACAAAACACTGAATATGACAAACATAGACATCAATTCAAAATAAATCAGAGCCGGCCTGTGAGTTTAAAATTCAGATGTAAATGATTTGGTAGCCATCACAGTTATCAAAACCGACATCATTATTATCATGTTTTAATAATTTTAATTGCTACAAAGTAATAATAAGAAGTTTTAATTAATAAAGGAATAATAGAAATCAAATTTTTAAAATTTTTATTTCAAGAACCTGTTTTCATTTTCCAGTTTTGCTTCAGTAATAAAATGTATTCAGTATGTTTTGATTTTGGCTTGGTATTCTTGATTTTGACCACCAAGTGGCACCCTTGTATAAGATTTTAAATTTCACAGCCTGGGTAATTTGGGACTCGATGCTTTACGAAATTAAACACAGCTGCCCATACTTATGAATAAATTGTGAGATTGTGGGTGCTTTTAAAGTGTCTTCTTTATACTTTTTGCAATTAGAGTCACATAAATATCAGGAAATATAGTAATTGTACATTTTTAAGGATGTACATTTCTCTAAGAATTTATAATGAGCACCAAAAAAGTAAAAATAACATTGCCATTTCATTAAATAATCCCACTTTATGCAAAATTCTTTTGTATTAATTTTTAAATGTAACTTTTAATTTTAAGGCTGTAATTAAAAACTTGATACTGATTATCAAAAAACATTAAGAAGTTAAATATCTAGAGTTTATCTGCCACATCATTTATTCTTTTATTTATTCAATAAATATTCACTGAGTATTATTATGTAATCATGACCAGCAAATATTTCATTTGAACCTGAACTCCTGCAGAAGGGATAAGAATATATGTATAAATCAGAAATTTAATAGATTTGAAGCTTTGACACAATAAACTATTGAAGGAGTTTATCTGCCATTCTTTTATTCTATTAATGTTATATGGCAAATAGTCATAAGTTTTTCAAGTCCAGTTATAAAATGGCTTCTGTTTTGACTTTCCAATTCAATAGCTACTTACTCCCTTAGACTAAGTACAAAAGGCAGAGTCCTTTTACTTATTAAGTAAATTAATTTAATTTATGCCCTCTCTTGTTCTAGAAAGTACTCAAGACCATCTTTCAAAAAACATGTATTTGCAGTATAACATTTTATTCCTCTTTCATGGTGGTACCTGATCTGTTGAAATTATTTTTTCAACAGCCACTTAAGTTTTGACATCAACTTCGAGTCATTTTTCTTTCAACCATTTGACAGTATTGTTTTTATCAGAGGCATCATCTTAGTTAACTACGTGAGTTTTTCAAATGTCCTAATTCTGGTGATTGCCACTAATGTATATTTTGAATATAATATATATTTTTTTCTGATTCTCTTATTATAAATAAATGTTTTAATTGTAACTCTGCAAGAAGTTATTGCATGTCTGTTATGAATTCGTAAATATCATCTGAATGGTTCAGAGGTTCTGCAGCAACCAGCCCTGGGTTCTGGGCTGCATTTTTCACTTCTTATTCTGTGACCCTGATCCAGGGATTAAAGCTCTCTATGCCTTAGAATTCCCCTCTGTAAAATGTTATTACTCATTCATTTACTTCATTCAGGTTACTTTATTGGGTTCACAAAACTGGTTACTTCGTAGTATTTTTGTGAGGATTAAATAAGAACATGCCTATAAAATGCTTGGCACAATATTTGGTATATTGTAAGTGGTTATTATTAACACTTTTCATAATAGAGCAATCATGTCCCATTGAAGATTCCAGAAGCTTTTGCCAGATAGTTTTTTTTTTTTTTTCCTGGTAAAAGATCTCATTTTTCACAATTTAATTCTTGCATTGCTTGCTGAACTGTGTACTAAGTCCTAGGGGAAAAAAATACAAATACAAATAAAAAAAATTCTAGGTATTTCATTGTTGAAGGCAATGAAGAAGTAATAGTAGCCAACATTTATTGAATGCTTACTGTTTAGCCAGTATTGGGTTAAATGCTTTTTAAGCATTTATCAGTTGATCTTCATAGCAATCTCTATGGAGTACATATTATTTTGATTTTTCTCAATTTTTAAGGAGAAGAAACTGAGTATTAGAAAAGTTAACTAGCCCCAAGTAATCATACAAGTTGCTGGTGGCCCTGGGAGGATTTGAAACCAGTTATTTCTGACTGCTAACCCAGTGATCTTCACTACTTTGATTTTTTTTATCCTTTGGTTAATATTCATGTCTGTGTCTATTTAAATATTAATAATCCTCTAGGTGTTTGAATTACTATAAAACTGTACTATTGAACTCATATTTTATTTTCTAATCTTATTTAATGAACTTTGTATGCTCACTCAGATTATCCAAAATAATTTATTCTCCCTACACTGTTAGCAACTTTTGCAATACACTGTAAGTCAAGTCTACATAGTTTCATGGGGTCTAACCATCAAGTTCTAGGTAATTCTTAATGATCTCCTCTAGGTAGGTAGGTTATGTGTATGTTTGCAGGCATGTGAGTATACATTTGTTAGAATAGGCAACACCATTCAAGAGAAAAGAAGACAGATTTCTTACCCTAGGGATATTTTTATTTTTTTAGGAAAATATTAATTATACTAAACATGTCACAAAATGAGACACTGAGAATTATCTCAGCTTCATACTAGAGCATGGTGTGATCCTGAATAGAAATTTTGCTTCTGCAAGACAAGCAAAAAAGGAGAGGAAAAATAAAACATAAGTCGCTTTGTTGTTCGTTTGCTTTTTAAAATTTTATTGGCTCTCTGTTCACTGTTGAACAAGAAGGTGAAGATTGTCTAGGGCTGTGAGGCAACAGGTTGGAGGAAACCAGGAGGGTTAGGCAATCATCCTTGGCAAGAATCAAATTAGAGCTGAAGAAACCAGAGCAGAAGACCAGGTAGGCACAGCGAGATGATGTAAGCCCTGAAGCCTTGGGACTTTGGCCACATGTGGAGACATTTTTGGTTGACAGCTGCAGGGGTTTTGGAGAGCTGGGTGTTACAGGCATCTATTTAACATGGGTGCTATTAGATAACCTATAATGCACAGGACAGGCCCTCAGAGTATTATCTCATCCAAATTGTCAATACTGCCAAGACTGACAAATGCTCTCAAGAAAGATTTTTTAAAAAAGAGACTTGGCAATGAAAGCACTTGCTACTGAAAGGTTATAAGCATGAGGTGTTGGAAACAAAGAGAAGTTATATTGTTTTGAGCAAATAAGAGTGTTGGGACATGAATTTAAAGAAACAAGATTTTTAAAAAGCATATCCAAAATAGTATGAGTAGTAGAGGGTAGATTTCATGTACTTCGTGAACTGAAGGCTCTTAAATTTTGATAAGCCATGGAAAAAAGAGAGAAATACATAAAAAAGTATATAGGTCCTTGGCATACTTCTGTGACCCACACAAAACTCACAAAGGCATTTGGCTCATGGCCAAATATTCTGTTTTTCTTTTCAGTCATTAGTTGGAAAAGAGTTAAATAATTAGAGAATTCTGTCATACTTCCTGCTGTATGAATATATAACATTTCTGGCCTCCTTTTCACTATCTTAATAAACCTTTACTTATACCTAAATGCTATATTTTGTTTACTATTTTCCAGAAGTAAACAGGAAAATGTCTGTGCTCATTAGGCATGTCTGTAGTTGGGCTGGCTTCTTTTAGGGCCGTGACACTTCCAGTGCAGAGACCATGTCAGCTGATGTCACTCTCTAGCCCAGCATTTCATAGTTGAGTCCTCAGTAAGCATTTGCTGATGGCAATGCTAAGTGAATGGAATTAAGCATACATAGCAGCAAGTCTTTGTTCTTCAGATATGTATTAATATCACTGGCTTTGAGGGATCCCCCAAAATTCATCCAAAGTTAAGGACACATTTTTTCATAATTTATTTAAATTTATTTTTACTTTGTGTTTTGAGACGGGGTCTCACTCTGTTGCCTGGAGCTAGAGTGCAGTGGCATCATCATAGCTCACTGCAACCTCAAACTCTTGGCCTCAAGTGATCCTCCTGCCGCAGCCTCCCAAGTAGCTGGGACTACAGGGTTGCCCCACCACACCCAGCTAATTTTTCAATTTTTTTTTTGTAGAGAAGAGATCTCACTTTGTTGCTCATGCTAGTCTTGAATTCTTAGCCTCAAGGATTCCTCCCACCTCGGCCTCCGAAAGTGCTGGGATTACAGGTGTGAGCCACCTCGCCTGGCCAAGTACAGACTTTTTAAATAGAATTCCTCACATACTTAAGCATCTCTACAGTAGTTATTCTGTTCTTTATGCTTGCAAAATACAGTTAATAAAAAAAAGGGGAAATAAACATGTAAACTTCTGCTATTCTAGGCATGTTATAATTTTACATTGTGGCCTTTGATGTCTTTTTCCATCACACTATAAATATACGGTTTTGTTATTATCGTGTTCCTAAAAATCTATTTTTCCAGTTTGTTTTTAAGAAGAGAAAATTATCTACAGATCTGGACTTTTGTTCTGATTTTGTCACAGGCAAGTTATATGACCGTGGGCAAAACAGTCACTCTGAGCCTCAGGCTTCTCATCTGTCATATGAAGAGGTTAGACCACATCAAAAGTTTTGACAAACAACAGCACAAAAAAGTTTTTAGCAGCAGAGTTCTTTTTGCAAGGAAAATTTAAATTAGAACCCAAATATATAAAAAAGATACAGGTGAGATTGATCTGACCGAAGATGAAATTGTGTGCACGTGTGCGCGCTTGTGTGTGTGTCTGTGTAGGATACTACATAGCCAAGAGCCTTATTTACACACAGGGTCTCTCACTTTTTCCTTTCCCCAAAACACCATTCTGATCCCTTCCTTCTGCAAAGTGGTCCATGAAGATTTTCAGAACTCTAGGGCTGATGGGAACCAATTTGAAAACCATATGAATTAAATGATAATCGAGTTTTCTTTCAACTCTAAAACATAGGTCCTAAATCCAAGGCATTGATGTTTTTGTCTATCATTCAAAATACTTAGAAGAAACCTCAAAGAAAATTTCCTTCTTTTGAGTTTTCATTTAAAATGGGCCAATTGATCAAAATTGAACTCTTCAGCCATCACTCTCATTGTTTATTTTATATCGAAATAGCCAAATTTAGAGATATAATATTTCCACTGTTTCTGTAAACATTGAGTGGCTTCTTAGTAATTATCCTGGCCAGCTTCCCTGATTTATCTATTTTTCTATGTCCAGTGATACCACTTCATGTCAATAAGTTTTTTAAGTCATATTTTTTTTTAATTTTTTAGATTCAGGTAATCTTAATATTGATATATTACTTAAAATAACATGAACTTGAATATTAGATAACATTAGGACATTAATGTTAATTATGTTATATGTGAAAATGGTTTTGTGATTGTGTAAAAGAATGGCCTTATTTTTTGACATTCCAGCTAATGTCTTGAGAAGTTGCTGATGAGTTGAGTATTGATATCATAATACCAGTAGTT
This sequence comes from Indri indri, assembly GCA_004363605.1. NCBI lineage: Eukaryota > Metazoa > Chordata > Mammalia > Primates > Indriidae > Indri > Indri indri. The sequence continues at coordinate 75,404 of RJWJ010003306.1, forward strand.
TATTTTTCAAGGATTTATCACTAGATAGATAGACAGTAGATAGAAGGAGAGATGAAGCTAGTTAGCTAGACAATTTGGTAAAGCAAATATAGCATAAAGTTTACCATTGTGGAATCTAGTTGGTTGGTATATGGGTGGTGATTATACTATTCTTTCGATTTTTTATGTTTGAAAATTTAAATATAAAAAATTTTATAAATAAAACAATGGCATGTCATATACGAGGAAGTACCACTTCTACTTACCAAGCTGTGAACCTAAATCCAGTTATCTCATCCATAAAGCCCTACCTTGGAAGCAGCTTGACCTGGTGAAATCAGAGCTACATATTAACTATAAAGCCTTCCACATGTAGCTTAAGGTAAAATCTCAAATTCCTTGTTTCTAAAATGGGAATATTAATAGTAAATCCCTAGGTATTATAAAAATTAAGTGAGAAAATGTATGTGAAGTAGCTAGCACATTGCCAGACATTTAAAAGGCACTCAGTAAATTAGATCAGGTAATAATAGGAGTTCGGTAGTAGTAGCAAGTAGCAAGTAGTAGCAAGCAGTGATGGCAGCATTAGTAGTAGTAGTAGTAGCATTAGTAGTATTCTATTAACAGCAATAGTAGTAGTAGTAGTAGTGGCTGTAGTTATGGTAATATTGTATCTTTCTATGTAAAATACAGCTAAAAATAATACTTATCTCATAGGGTGTCTGTTAAAAGTAAGCTTGCACATGTAACTGCCCTTGACACGGAGCTAACACCCACTAAGTAAGTATTTGCTGTTGGTAGAGTTTGTGGTGGTGGTATTATCATTTGCAGTTGCATACAATGTATTTTCTATATGTAGTTAGCCTTTCTCTACCAAGCCAAAAATGAAAAAGAAGAAAAGTTTTAGAGTATCATGATATATAGCAGACATATTTGATACTTTTTGCTTATGTTTATAAAATATATTCTTTAAAGGGTATATTTTCCTCCAGCCTTCTATATCTGTCCCTTCTCTCTAACCTCAGTGTAACAAAACAGATGGTAGATGGGCTTTTTAATAGCCATTATGAGCTCTAAGTTTTATCTAGACCTCTTATGTACCATATAGAATATTTTTGTTCATTATGATGAATTCAATGGGTTAATATGACTTAATAATTCATATTCATTTATATTGCAGAAATGAATTTGCAGTTAGTTTATGGGGGACCCAGGGAAGGGGTGGTCATTTATATGTTGGAAGTCTTTTGATTTAAACTTGAGAAACTTCTAAGTGGTCAACCACATATACACTTTGGAACATCCCTGAGCTTTGCTATCACAATTTCCAGTATGTGATTCAACTCTCCTCATATGAAGGGAAGAATTTTGTAATTCAGCCAAGCTGTGGTTTTTAGTGAAAATAGAGACAGCATTCGTATCTAATTTGTGGCTAGAATGTGCTGAGGCCCATGGTCTTTACTTGCTTGGTAAGCGTTCTGTCAACCACTGAGAACCTCAACTGCTCTTGAGGTATGGAAAGTGCTAGTAGTATTTATAAAAACTTTAGAAAAGCTTTTATACATATACAACTATATTGGGAATGATATATTTAATAGTATATTTTTCCTTTGCTTTCCTTCTGAGGCGTTTCAGTGCCATTCCACCAAATACAGAGCAAATGAGAATAAATGTTAAAGTTGTTGATTATTGCTTTATGCAGGTAGACCTATCATCACCCACCTAAGGCCTAATGTTTAAAACAGAGTTGATTGTAAAATGAGTTTAGCATTAAACTTTCAGAATAGTTTAATTAAAAGTTGTAGAAGAGTTGATTGTGAAGAGTCAATAAATATAAATTTAACAATATTTTAGGACATAAAATAATTTGTGCTTTTTATTACCTGTGACAGAATAAAAAGAATGACCACATTATTCCTATCAGAATAAAATAAGGGAACATATAAAAAAAATTATGTTTCAAACTAAGAGTTTGGGGGGGAAGATAGCAATTTCATTAAGAAAAAAATACTAGATATATGACATATAAACATTTTTAAAAGGGCAATTTATAGTACCATGATTTATTTATTTTTATATCATTTTTCTGCCCCCAGTTTTTTATTTTTTTATTGCAAAGATGGGTGAGGGAACGTTTTAAATTGCAGAGGTCTCTCTTTTTTTAACTTCGATCTAATCACATGGCTTATTGAAACAGTAGGAATTTAGCAACAGGATTATCTTTCAATTACATACCTGAAGCAATTGAAGTACTGAGTTCATTTAATGAAAGAATACAATAGAACTAAGTGATTTTTACTTTTGTGCAAACATTATTTTTTCAAATATAATTATTATCTTGTGTCATAATTGTTTGAAAAGGTTTTACATAGCACATTTCTATTAATGGTCATTATCAAGTACATTTCTATTAAGGATGTCAAAGCACATCAAAGCAGTCTGTTTTACAAATATATAATGCTTAAATTATTTTATTTTACTATAATTATATTATTTTATTTTTTCTCACTAGAAAATTACCTAGACACATGTGCCAGTTGGCTTTTATGATAATTAAAAAAAAAACCTGTATAATTACTTTCCCCATATATAGAATCTTACTCTCTGTTTACCTCAAAAAAATTTAAAATATAATTATAGATAATAATATCTTCTTACCTCCTTTCTTAGATGAATTATAGTTAGTATGGTATGAGGGTTTAGGCTAACTACAATGTTGGACACAGTTCCTAAGACCATCCTCACTTCTGACACCAGCTGCAAGTTCAGGGGGTTGCCAAAACCACTTTCAGTTCTGATACTTCAGTAGAAGGGTCTTGTGAAATTCACTGAAAGCTATTATACTCATGGTGGTAGCTTCTTGCAGGAAAAGGATACAGACTAAAATCAACTAAGGGAAGAAGTACATAGGGCAGAGTCCAGGAGAAGTACCAGACAGAGCTTCCATTGTGTTCTCCCTGTGGAGTCGAAATGCATTACTTTAAGATGTGTGGCAGTATGTGCAGAGGATTGCCAACCATGGAAGCTTACCTAAGCCTTGATGTCCAGAGGTTTTATTGGGGCTTCATCATGTAGGCATGATTGATTGATTGATTACCTGCATGATTAATCTCATTTGCTAGGTTAACCGATACCGTATGACCCAAAGCTCCTACTCTAAGTCACAGTGTCCAAGTGTAGCTAATCCCCACACTAAATCACACTGTTAGACTACACCGTATGACTCAGGACCCGTAGGCAAAGAAAGACATTAGAGATTACTTTCCAGAAGCTGAGGGCAAGGGCCAGACCTCTCTTTGTGCAAGGATGGATTTTTTTACTACACAATGGGGATGGAAAACTTAGAAGTTTCAATTTTCTCCATAAATGTATAAGATTTTCCTAAAACTTTTTTGTTTTCTTATGAAATTAGTGTATAAATAATTTGAAATATATTACTCATGGTAGTTGCTCTCATGGACATGTTTTTCTCAATTGGACAGTTGTTTTCAATTTAGCTATTTTTTTTCTCCTTTTTTTCTTTCCAGAGGGCAGAAGAACAGGATTCAATTCACCTATTTTGTCTTATGATGTTATCTTACCTGAAATAATCATGTGAAATTACTAAAATGTTTGTTTAGTAAAAACATTTTAGATTATTTCAGGTTATAGATATTTATTAATTCATTTACTCAATAGGTATTTGTTGAATTTCTCTAGTATGTCACATATTACATTATTATGTGTAATAATACACAAAACCTGAATTACAGTCCAGTAGAAGAAATGAACAGCTACACAATTATAGCAGAAAGGGATAGTTACAGTGAAGATGTACAAAGGGCAACATGTCACCCAGCCTTTGGATTCCAGGGAAGGGAATATGAAATATGAGTTGAAGTTAGCCAAATGATGGAAGTACGAGGTGGGCAATCCAGGCAATACAAGTGATATATACAAAGCTTTGCAGGTGGAGCCCACAGCAAAGCATAAGCTGTTTTCAGTGGCTGGGACATGGGAGGTGGGTACAGGCGTAGGTGGAGGAAGTAGCAAGAGTGTGTACTTCATCCTGACACCAAGAAAAGCCTCATATCTGTTTAGGTTTAGGAAATGCTGTCACTGCCATGGCTTGCTAACCTAATTCTGATTGTAGCTAAAAAGAAGTGAACATGTATTTTCTTGAGAACAGATGCCAAAATTCTTGATAAACAATTTGACTAGTTCATTCAAACAAGGTATATTTAAAGGGATTATGTTCTTGGCACTGTTTTGGTCCTGGGGATACAACACATACAGCCGTGTACGTATATAATACAGGGATACAGTGCTAAACGAAACAGACATGTTTCTTCCTCACAGACAACTTAAAGTCTGCCAGGGAGACTAAGTTCAACCACATAACCACACAAACATTTCATTGCAATTGAGATGTGTAATATGACATGAGGTACAAGGTGCTACAATAAAAGACAACAAAAGGAACTGTCTACTCCACAGAAAATGGAATGGTTTGTTTGAGTAAATAATTTGAACTGGTATCGGGTGGAGGAAGTCTTATTCAGGTGAAGGTGATAAGGGGGTAGGGTGTGAGAGATGTGAGTCGCCATTCCAGGAGAGGAAACACTGGAGAACCAGAGGTGGGAGAGAACAAGATGCATCTGTGGTCTTATAAAGAGAATGTTCTTCCTGGAGAGCAGAGTGTAAGTGAGATGGCACACTAGGTGAGCTGTAGCATTGGACAGAGCCTTGAGAATGGAGCCAAGTTGGCCACTATAATGTTTATGGCTTTTGTCCCCAAAGGGGAGGTTTTAAAGGTTTCAATTTATTGGCTTTTATATAGGAGGTGCCCCACCTCCTACTTCCATCACTTGGCTAACTTCAACTCACATTTCAGTTGAGAATAGTTGCATTTTACTCATCCCCTCCTCCCTGCTCCCAGATGCTTGATTTCTGATGGGTTTTATTTATTTCCATATGTGCACATAAGTGTTGTTCCATTAGTTCCAATTTAATGGCGAGTACATGTGGTGTTTGTTTTTCCATTCTTGCAATACTTTACTTAGAAGAATGGTCTCCAGTTCTGTCCAGGTTAATAAAACAGGTATTAGTTCACTATTTTTTTTATGGCTGAGTATTACTCCATGGTATACATATACCACATTTTATTAATTCATTCATGTATTGATGGGCACTAGGGTTATTTCCACATCTTTGCAATTGTGACTTGTGCTGCTATAAACATTCAGGTGCAGGTGTCTTTTTTATAAAATGTCCATCTTTTCCTTTGGGTAAATACCCAGTAGTGGGATTGCTGGATCAAATGGTAGGCCTACTTTTAGTTCTTTGAGGTATCTCCATACTTCTTTCCATAGAGGTGGTACTAGTTTGCAGTCTCACCAACAGTGTGTAAGTATTCCTATCTCTCTGCATCCACACCAACATTTGCTGTTTTGGGATTTTTTTTGATAAAAGACATTCTCACTGGGGTTAGGTGACATCTCATTGTGGCTCAGCATCTGATGATTAGAGACGCTGAGCGTTTTTTGATGTTTTTTGGCCATTAGTCTATCTTCTTTTGAAAAGTTTCTGTTCGTGTCTTTTGCCTACTTTTTAATGGAGTTGTTTGATTTTTTCCTTGCTGATTTGCTTGAGTTCTTTGTAGATTCTGGTTATCAGCCCTTTATCAGATGTAAAATTACATTGAGGTGGTGCCTTATCATCACAAGCAAAATTTCCTTAAGCCTCCTTCAAAAAATATGTATTGAATACTTTTCTAAACACTAGAAATAGAGCCCTGAATGAAACAAAAATCTTTGTCCTGACAGAGCTTAGATTTTGGCGACAAAGTACCTGTTAGTGGAATAGTACATTTTGATAGTTTCTGCAAACTTTTAGTACCTTTTTAAAATGAACTATGGTACATTGTGAAATTAGTCAATTAGATCAGCTTTGTGAAACTAAATTAATAATTCTTCCTTGTCTTATAGCATTTATTTATACTCATTGACATTTAGCACTAAGATTATTAGACCTTAACATTTCTCTTTAAAAGATATCGACAAAATAGCTTCATGCCTTGGTTTTCTCTCAGTATAGCCCTCAGGATAGCTCTCTGATTATAGAAATAATAGAAAGTTAAGGATATTAGAACTAAAAAAAGACCTTATGCAATTAATTCAGTCACTTTATTTTTCAGTTGAGAAACTGAAGCCCAGAGTCTAAGTAACTTGAGCAAGGACATACAGTTAGCATATCTAAAACAGATTCCTTTAAATGGTGTCATTTAAAGGGGTAAAAATTTACCTCTTATACCTTAAATGCCAGGTAATTGGTGAAAAGAAATGTACTGATTTAAATGATTGCTGTTTTTGCTAACAGCTGGATTCCAATGGGGAGCTATTGATCCGAAATGCCCAGCTAAAGCATGCTGGGAGATACACATGCACCGCTCAGACAATTGTGGACAACTCTTCAGCTTCAGCTGACCTTGTTGTGAGAGGTAAGAGTTTTAACATTTTAAAATTACAAAACCAAAGTTATTTGACGTGCATAAATATACACAATCTTCTGGTAACCCTGGTTCGAATTCTTACATATTTAAAGTCCCAGTCCCATACCTAAGAGTGAGTATTAAGCTTCTCAACCATGCCTAAAAATGGTTTGTGACAGACAAAGAGTAAACAACACTGATTTTGTTTATTTTACTAACTACATATCTTCTACAAAGTTATACCACATGCCTCCTACTAAATGTTTGTGTTTTTTAGTATTTACCAAAAGTTCTCATTTCCTGCTAATACTTTGTTAGTGTGTTGAGAATAGTGCTGTTTCCTTTTTTATATTTTTATAAAAAAAATTGATGATGTCTACTATAACCTCAAGTGTTATATATTTATCACTTTTATCTTAGAATAAAAAGTTAATTTATACATGTATCATCTTTCTGTTTGTTGCTGATTTTCAAATTGATGTCTTTGTTCTTATAAATAATATAATTGAAAATGTGATGGAATACCCATTTATTGAAAATACAACTCCTTTGCTACCCACCTCTGCTGTAGCAGTGAGGCTAGCTTGGAACGTGTCCCAAATCTTGTTTAAAATCATTAATCAGATTTTCACTATCTGTCTATAGAATGAAGACCATTCCCTTTAGCTTAGCATCCAAGAAGTTCCATGTGTTGACCTCAGTCTGTTTATCTTTAATGTCTCATAACTCCTTATAACCAACTCCAGTTGTCCAACTAATCCACAAAAATACCCTAGTACTTCTGTGTCAGTTCATGGTTCATAGTATTCCTTCCATGTCCTTTTCTCACTGCTGACCAAATCTTATCCATCCTTCAAGGCTTGGCTCAAGTATTACTAAGTTCATGACTCCTTGTCTGACATTCCAAATGTGAGCTTCTCTCTTCAGAATTTTCATAATGTTTACTGCTGTCTCAAGGTGTTTTATAGCAATCTATGCATGAGTTATCTCCTCTACTAAGTTGGAAAATTCACATATGCATGTTTATTAATCTTTCGTGAATTGCAGAGTTCCTTTGCATTCATAACTCTCATTTTCTCTCTGTCTCAGTTTCATGTTAAAATTTCTATTTTTTCACATTCCATCTACTAAAAATATTTATTCACCTATATTGCATATTTTGCTGTCAATTTTTGTGCTATCAGACAACTAATTAGTTATTTAATAATAAAACAGTATCTGTGGGTTCTTTGTTTTAATACCCCTTCCAGATCTGGGTCAATGTAATTTCACTCAATCTCATACACCTCCTGCATTTCCCTCTAAAGCATGTTAATATGGAGTCCCTAAGCAATATCGGAAAAATGCTCAGCAGCCTTATATTCCATTTGAATATGCTCTCCAACAGAGTAATAAGAAGTCTAGCTGAAGTTTCTTTATCCAGATGAACTTAGAAATTCATTCTGCGGACCACTTATTGAAAATTAATAAGTAAAACCACAAGGTGACAAAATTCTAAGTCAATGAAAGTTCATTTAGATTTAGTATTTCCAGTATTTTGTTATCTGGGATATCAATTGTTTTCAAGAGTTATCAGGTGAGGGACTAGTTCACTATTCTTTCTAGTCAGACACTAGCTGACTAGTGGTAATGGCCTCATTGTATGTTTAGTTGAATTGCTTGCATATTAAAAAAAATAGCACTAATATTGCAATAGAGGTTATGTTATGCATGAACATCGATGTCTTCATAGGATTACTTTGTAGTAACCTCCTTGTAGTAACACTGTAGAAACCTCTGTAATATTCAGAAGGAAAAGGAAATTTTACAGAAATAAATGCAAAAGTAGTAATGTTACTATCCTCACATACTTGCGTAATTAATAATCAGCACCATGTGTATTTTTTATAGAGGTAAAGCCAATAAAAAGAAGTTGTAGTAGATATTATGTGGAAATAAAAGAAGGTTTCCCTTTTAGTCCCAGGAAAAATGCCTTAAAGCAGAAGTCTCCAAACTTTTTGGCACCATTCTTCCATGGATTGGGGTTGGGGGAGAGGCGGAGCTCAGGTGGTGATGCAAGCAATGGGGAGGGTTGTAAATACGGATGAAGCTTTGTTCACTTGCGGGCCTGCCACTCACTTTCTACTGTGTGCTGCCCCCCACCCCCCAAGTTTTGTGAAAGACAATTTTTCCACGCATAGGGCGGGGCAGGGTTGGCGGGTGGTGGTGGTGAAGCTCTGTGGCTGGGTCCCTAACAGGTCATGGACCAGTACTGGTCTGCAGCCCAGGGATTGGGGACCGCAGCCTTAAAGCAATGGAACCCAGCAAGGACATTGAGCAGAAATATGATAGAGCATTTTAAGTCCCTGCACTATGGCAGGATGTCAATAAAACTATACAGGTAAATGAAAAGTATTGTCTACCTCTGTTAAAGTCAGCAGAGTCATAACCATTCTCCAAGCTTTATTTCTAATAATAGAAAAGGTATTTATATCAAAAAATATTTGTAATTAGTCAAATATATTTCTGCAGAAGTTGCACAAAAACATATATGTGAAGTAGATGTAATATACTTCATGTATTTAAATCATAAGATATAAATTAGTTTTTTAATTTCTTATAATAATTGTAAGTAATATATAAGACATACTCTGCCTCAAGGAGTATTATTTTTGGTCTATTTAATCACTTAACTATGCTTATCTAGTTCAGGAAATCATAACCTGTAGTCCATGGGCAAGCTTTAAGGGGTCCATGGACCTCCAGAAATTGGAAAATTCCATGTGTATGTACATTTTCCTTAGAAGATTTATAATTTTCATAAGATTTCCTCATCTCTTTTTCCCCATCTAGAGGTTCTAAAAAGAGAAATGAAAGGATTATTACTCACTTCATGCAGAAGTGTAAAAAACTAATGAATTTTGCACAGTGAGATCTAATAGCATATTTACATTTTTAATTGCTTATGAAAGATTAAATTTGCACTCAACCCTTCAAAATTATATCTTTTCATCAAAACATGTTAAACATGTTATGTATTACTAGTAGATAATAAACGTGTAAGAACTTGTTAAATTTGAGATGGATTAATTCTAATTCATGTTCACGTATTGGTGATCTGAACTGCAGATGCTGAAATTAGTGCTGTGACAGGGACGGTAAACAGAGTAGAGCGGGGAAAGAAATTTCCTCTAAAGATCACTAAGAAATTTAAAAAAAAAAAACTAGTTCTGTGCATAAACTATTATGCCTTATCAGAAGACTGATACAAAAATATAAATATCCGGACATAATTAGGACTGTGTATTTCTTAGTCCATGTTACCTCGATGGAAATTAATACATAGTAAAAAATGTTGTTGCCCTCTTCAGCTTGTGCATGTGTGTTTGTGTACTTGTAATTGTGGATGGCTGAGTGTGGGTGTAAAGCCTGATGAAAGTGATTTGTATGAGAGAAAAAAATGTGTTATAGGCTATGTCTTGCATTATTATTTTAAATCGAGCTTAGAATGAAATCAATTAGTTAAATTTGAGTGCCTCTAAATAAAACTAAAATAAAAGATAGGGAAAATGTAGTCAAAGGAAAATGTAGCATCGGCTGTGTCTCATGGAGCCTTTTACTCAGAGAAAACACACTCCCCATTTTATTTGTGTTATGTATGGCAGCACTGAGAAAAAAGGAAAACAATAGCAATTGTTGTCAACTGAAAACTATCTATACAAAATGGCCCCAGTAATCAGATATGAACCATTGTCCTTTTGTAGAAGCCATAAACACTTATAGAAAACTATTGCACTTCCATTTATTTATCCACTAATTGGGTCCAAAAATGCTCAAGGAGTAGAGATTAGAAAGGTGGCACACATCGTCTGATCCTTTGGCTCTGCAAACAACTTCAAATCATGGGGTCATATCCATGTAATTTTCACTTTTTTCCCCCAAAGCTGCCTTTTTCTATAATTTTTATTTCAAAATATTAAGGGGATACAAGTGCTTTTGTTACATGGATGAATTGTATCTGTTCACTTAGAGATTATTTTTGCAAGAGTAAACTTCCTTCAAACAACATTGTCCTGGAAATCCAATATATAAAATTGAAGATGAAGATAAATAAATAAATATTCTTTCTCACAGTACTGGCGAAAGCAAAAGATTATGCTTTCTGAAATAGGTCACATTCAAGCCAGCCTCAGGATTCCAACAGATTTAGATAAATAAAATCTGAAAGCATGCAAAAAAATGAAAATACATATAAGAAAACAAGCCATAATAAGAGAGAATCAAGAGGGTAGAAAACAAAACAATACAATTCAGATCCAGAATAGTTCAGAGAGTTTAATCATTGGAATAAGAGTAAAAATAACCATGTCCAAATCATTAAGGAAATAAGAGAAGAAATGATAAAAATGAATCAAAAACAATGTACCATAAAAATGAGACAGTTTTGAAAAAAAAGAGGAATAGTTATAGATGATAAACATAATGATTGAAAGTAAAAACTCAATAGATGGGCTAAACAGCACATTAGAGAAAGATCAGGAAAGAATTAGATATGAGGAAATCACTATATTTTAGCACAGAGAAGCAAGGAAAAATTGTGAAAAAGAGACTAAGACTTTGAGGATACAATGAGAAATTAATATTTGTCAAATTGGATTACAAAAGTGGGAGAGAAATAATTTTCAAAAAGATAATGATTACAAATTTGGAGGAATCAGTGACAAACATGATTTCTCATACTTAGGAATCACAATGAAACACATCAAAAAATAAGTAAAAACAAGTAAAACTATAGAACATTGAAGACAAATAAAAGATTATAAAAGCAACAAGAGAGAAAAAATTCTTTTTCTTTAATTTGCAAAGATCTAACAATACACTGACAGCAGACGAGTCAGCAGCAGCCATAAAATTTAGAAGATTGTTGGGGAGCCAGCCTCTGAAATGGCCCCCAGTTATTCTGGCTTCCTGATGTACCAACCCTTGTGTAATCTCTCTCACGCTTAGTCTGTGTGCCAGCAGAAGCGACTGTATGTGATTTCTCAGGCTAGGTGGTAAAACATTCTAGCATTCTTCTGGAAACACCTACACGAGGAGGAAAGGAGCCCTTCTACCAACAACCAGCACCAATTTCCCAGCTATTTGAGTGTGCCATCTCAGGAGCAGAGCCTCCAGCCACAGTTAAGCTTTCAGATGACTGCATCCCTGGCTGACGCTCAATATTACATTCAAGAGAGACCCTGATAAAGAACCATTTAATGAGGACACTCAAGAATTCTTAGTTCACAGAAACTGTGAGAGATAATAATGTTTATTGTTGTTTTAAGCCACTAAGTTTTGGGGTAATTTGTTCTGCAGCAATAGCTAACTAATACAGCCCTGGAGTAATATCTTTCATGTGCTGAGAGAAAAATAACTGTCCACCAATAAGTGTATATCTAGACAAATTATCATTTTGTAATGAGAAATAAATTAAAGTTATATGAAGACAAACAGAAAGAGCTTATTGCCCAAGAGATTCTTACTTAAAGGAATGGGTGAAATTCAGGAAAAAGGAAAATAACTCCAGAATGAAGTTCTGAAATGCCAAAAAGCATGGTAAATAAAGAAACCAGTAAACATTTGGGTAAATCTAAGCCATCTTAGTCTGTTTGGGGACTAACGAAATAACATAAACTCGGTAACTTTATAACCAGCATAAATTCGTTTTTCATAGCCTGGAGACTGCGAAGTCCAAGATCAAGGAGCTAGCAGATTTGGTGTGTAGTTCAGGGTCTGCTGTCTGGCTCATAAATGGCACCTTCTCACTGTTTTTAGGGGCAATAATTCCACTCATGATGGCTCTCCACATGACCTAATCACATCCAAAGGCCTAATACTATTATATTGGTGATTAGGTTTCAACAAAAATTTTGTGGGGATGGGAGGCACAAATATCCTAAACATAGCATAAACAAACTGAGCTAAGCCAGACTGCAGATGCTTTGGTCTGAGTTTAAAGACTGGTGAGAAGGATGAGTTGCCCTCTGATCAAGTTGCTAGTTGCTTTTACTTCAGATTTCTATTACAGTAACAAATCAGGCATGTATGTGTATGTATACATTATGTACGTGTGTGTGTGTGTGTGCGCGTGCACATATGCACATGCAGTGCATCTCTTATATGGTCAAATGTAGAGAATGCATAAAAATGATAATCATGAAATACAGGAGAGTAGTTACCTCTGGGGTTGGGGAGGAGGATATCATTAACTAGGAACAGGCTCCACAAGAGGCTGCATCCATATAACTAATGGTTTTATTTTTCTTCAAGTGTGTGGTAGGTACATGGGTGGTCATTTTCTTATTCTTGATAACTTTTCCTAAATGTTAGATATTTCTTTTTTTTTTTTTTTTGAGACAGAGTCTCAC